>CAVMGG010000602.1:0-25704 GCA_963680895.1 Fragum sueziense
CTTTCAGCATTTTTGGCCAACTTTAGGAGGGTAAGCCTCCCCCCCCTCCCCCCCCCCCCCCCCCCCTTCCTACGGGCCTGGCAGGGAAGTGCTGATGATAATTATTTTACAAATTTTGTGAGAGCAACTTCAAAACAAAATATTGTATAGAAAAAGGTAGCAATAGCAAAAAATACCACAATTAAAGATGATAAGAGAAGAACATTAATGAGTTGTTTCACTTTCATCAGTTTACATATCAATCTATTTCACAACCAGATCAGATTTCACATTTGCAACAGGGCCAAATTTCTCACAGGTTTATCTGATATTCAACTATAAGCCCTCTGTTTTTTGTTTTATTTATGTATTTATTGTGTGTGTGACCCTAAGTATTTTTTTTTTATTTATTTATTTTTTTTTTTTTTTTGGGGGGGGGGGGGGGGGGGGGGGGGGGGGGGGGGGGGGAGGGGGTATTTTGTGTGTATGTGTGTGTGTGTGTGGGGGGGGGGTTATAAATAATACTTTCTCTCGTTTTCTCTTTTTGGCATTAAGAAACCATTTAACCTTTTCCCAAACAAGACCTGGTTTTGACGCCCCTATTGGAAAAGGCTTGGGAAAACATTGTAACAAAAGAAGAAACTGCTGATAACCAGCAGTTTCTCCTTTTGTCTCAATATTTTCTTTCACACTTTTTACACAAATTCTATCTTAAATACCTTCCATTTTGTCATTTGTGTCAGTTTTTGAAGTGGGTCACCCTAAAATATTGCTGTTTGGGAAAAAGTTAATCATTGATATATAATTGAAGGCAAAAGTTTATTCCTAAGATATGATCTAAAAGCCCTTGTTTCTATCTTTTTCATCTTTTATTAGTTCAATAGTAAAAGTATCAATTCAAAAGATTAGTGACAAATATTGCTTTTAACAGGGTCAATTTTCTGATAAAATTTTAACAAACCTATCAAAATTGATTTTTAAGCAGGTTGAATTTCTTTTAAAAGTCAGTTTTCTAATCAAAGATATTTGATTAGGTAGATTGTTTTCAACAAAGAAACAATTAAATTTTATTCTACAGCCTTATTGTGCACCAGTACCAGTACAAATTCAGTCTTTTTCCAAGCCTGCAGCTGCCATAGCGCAGTTGGTAGTGCATCTGCCTCTCACTCGAGAGGTCCCGGGTTTGATACCCGGTCGCAGCAAATACCCTCTCTGACAAATTGTCACCCATCAAGGGTTTGATATCGTTAACCTATGTGGGAGAGTATGAGAAACAGTTCAGTAATCCATGGTTAGGTGCTCCAGCTGCCGGGATATAACCATAGCAGTTGAAAACGGCGTAAAACCCAAATAAACAAACAAACAATTTCCAAGCCTAATTGTACAATTACACAATTTATCTGATTGGCCTAGACATTATGGTCTCGACCAATCAGATATATTATATGATTAAGACAGTCATATTATGAAATGTTTGGGATTGAATTGGAAGGATTTTCATGTCACACTCAACAGCTGAGGTCTTATTCACGGCCGCTTATCTACTAAATCACAACATTTTGTTGTGTATGAAAAAAAGTTTAGAGGATATCCGGTTGGCAGTTAGAGGAGCCGACAAATCGGCGGGTGAAAGGTGAGTCTCGTCTTTTAATCGAAATGTTCTTGTTTCTAGCTCGAAAATCAAAAATCGGAGAATGTCATATAACCCATTATTCATTTTCACATATTTGTGAACCCCATCCAAACCCCAATTACCAGAGATTGAACAGAAATTCATTTTCTCCCGTTGCAAGGATAGTCCCAATATTGACATTTCGTCAATCCTGATGAGCGTTTGTCCACTTTCTGAGGATGAATGGCCCATTGCCTGTGTGTATTATAAAACAGTTGTATGTAAATTACATCGCGCAAACAATATTTTAATAACTTACTGTCGATCTTTGAAGAAAATCAGTTCTTCCGGTCAGTTTGTGCGTTAGTTGATAGGTTGTGAGTAAGAGGATAGGTTGTGATTTAGAAGACAGAATGCATTCATCGCATTTAATACCATTTGTCATTGTGCGTTCTCTTTTCAAAATTCCATACACCTGATATTCTTGTCTGCTACATCTTTCGCTTCGGAAAAGTCAAATATTTAGCCATTTTGGTAATGGTGAAGTGTTTTCAAAAGTGTTTTCAAAATGACACAATTTTGGACTGCTTTATTAATAAAGAGTTACAGATGTGAGAAGTATATGTTTGAGGGCGTAAATATTGAGGGAAGGGCTGATAATCAACAATTTCTTCTTTCTCTCGATGTTTTCCGAAACTATTTTACAAGGGAGTTATAAAATATATCTTGTATGGGATAGGATTTTTGAAGAAATCTTTATGAAGGAAATCGACTTTCTCTTCTTGGGTTGCTTTTACATGATGTGTAAACGGGATTCTTTAACCCTTTCTCATACAAGGCATGGTATAACGTACTTATTAGAAAGTGATTGTAAAGTATTGACACATAAGGAGAGATTACTGTTAAACAGCAATTTGTAGGCATATATGATTGATGACTTAATATTAAACATATTGAATAAATAAACAAGAAGATCTATGGATAAACAAGATTTACAGACCTGTATTTTTGACACGTCTTTATTGTCTCCGGTTTTTCCACTTCTTACGCATTATATTTTAAAGAGGCTAGATTCTACTTGAGAGCATTATATTTTAAAGAGGCTAGATTCTACTTGAGAGCATACAAAATGCTTGGAATATTGCACAGTTTTTACTTTGAATATTATAAAAGTTCACATGAAGACGCACAGAGTACAGACAGACAAAAAGAAACACAAAGGATAGTGAAAAATTATATCAAACATTGTTATAAATCTATTATGCATAAGAACCTTACATTCATTTAGATGGGATAATGTAATATGATATATATAACTGGTGTGTAAAAAGGATTTTTCTATATCATATCACAATAAACTCGTACTCTGTCAAATAAAAATGACACAGTGATTCTTAAGTGAAATAAGGGTTTAATCTTTGGACAAGACTAGTCTAATAATGAGAGTATTTCGGTTCGGCTTAATTCGCATAAAAACAATGACAAATGGTATTGAATGCGATGAATGCATTCGGTCATCTAAATCACAACCTATCCTCTTACTCACAACCTATCCTCTAACGCACAAACTGACCGGAAGAACGGATTTTCTTCAAAGATCGACAGTAAGTTATTAAAATATTGTTTGCATACAACTATTTTATAATACACACAGGCATTGGGCCATTCATCCTCAGAAAGTGGACAAACGCTCATCAGGATTGACGAAATGTCAATATTGGGGCTACCCTTGCAACGGGAGAAAATGAATTTCTGTTCAATCTCTGGTAATCGGGGTTTGGATGGGGTTCACAAATATGTGTAAATGAATAATGGGTTGTATGACATTCTCCGATTTTTGATTTTCGAGCTAGAAACAAGAACATTTCGATTAAAAGACGAGACTCACCTTTCACCCGCCGATTTGTCGGCTCCTCTAACTGCCAACCGGATATCCTCTAAACTTTTTTTCATACACAACAAAATGTTGTGATTTAGTAGATAAGCGGCCGTGTTATTGAGAGAGGACCTTAGTTTAACCCATTACCAAATGGCAAACTTTTAGACTCCTCCAAATTCAAAGATGTTGCAGACGACAATTAAAATGGAATGAAATTTGATATTTTTTTTGACTTTTTGCGTAGAAAATATTGTGGGAAATGAAGAAATTGCTTGTCACAAGCAATTTCTTCATTTTCCACAATGTTTTCGAGTCATTATTTTGTGGGGAGTCAAAAAGTGTCACTGTGTGGTAATGGGTTAATCTCATCCGAAAGACTGGAGTGGCAGCAGATCAAACTTAGGGACCCTTGTGTCACAAGTTTAGCATGTTACCACTGCGCCAAACCAGCCCTAAGAATTGTTTGGGAACATGGCCCCAGATTTTCATTCTAGCCTGGCTCCTAGGCCGTGAGAATAAATAGGCAAATAAATAAATTTACAAAGGTACTTCACTCCTGCTGGAAAAAATCATTTACTCAAATTACTGCCCTTCTCGTTATAATCTTGCGGCCTGTCCAATCAACATTTACAGAGAGTATGATAGTGTGGTAAATTAGATGTACATTATTTACATATTATATCTTATTAACAAGAGGGCCGTTGGCCCTAGGTCGCTCACCTGAGATGGGGTTTTATAACAGATCAGATTTCTTACAGGTAATGCAATAAAGGGTCAAAGATCATATGAACGCCCCTATGCGATTTCAAACCATAGAAAACCCAGAAAACTACCTTAGTGCAATATCATATATAACTCAAATATGAAGTTTCATCCAATTCGGCTATTTGGTTATGGAGAAATTGCTTTGGACAGATGGAATTAAAATAAAACATACAGACTGACAAACAAACAGAAATTTACAAATTGACCTAGATCTATGACCTTGAACCTACCTAAATATATATTTCAAATAGAACATCTACTCATGATAAAGAACACATTTACCCATACATTTTTTTAAATCCATGCATAAATGTAGATGCTATGCGCCTGATAAGCAGATTTTTACTAGAAGTCCCCTTTTTCTGTGACAAGGTTTTATATTAAAAAGCAAAGAAAAGTACCTCTTAGCAATATCATAAGCAATGCAAATATTAAGTTTTGTCAAATTTGGCTCTGCGGTTATTGAGAAATTGCTTCTGACAGATTTCTTGTAATTTCTCTTTTTCTGTTGCCATGGCAACCAGAGTTGATTTTTTTTATAAATTGCAATTCTGTTAGCAATTTTTGAAATGTGACCTCCTAAGGAATATTTCTGCCTAGTTTGGTGGAAATTAGCCTGATAGTTTAGGAGGAGATATCATTCAACGATGTCATTGAGATTTGGTGGAAAATCTCCTTTTATGTTGCCATGGCCACCAGAGCTTTTAAAAGATTTCAATTCTTTTAGCAATTTTTAAAAGGAACCTCCTCAGAAATATTTCTGCCAAGTTTTGTTGAAATTGGCCAAGTAGTTTAGGAGGAGATGTTGTTCAAAGAAATTATTGAAAATTAGTCAAATTTCTCCTTTTCTGGTGCCATGGCAACCAGAGTTTTCAGTCAAGTTCAATTCTTTTAGCAATTCTTAAAGAGGACCTCCTAAGGAATATTTTTGCCAAGTTTAGTTGAAATTGGCCTGGTAGTTTAGGAGGAGATGTCGTTCAAAGATAGTATTGAGATTCAGTCCAATTTCTCCTTTTCTGTTGCCATGGCAACCAGAGTTTTTTATGGATTTCAATTCTTTTAGCAATTCTGAAAGGGGGTCATCTAAGGAACATTCCTGCCAAGTTTGGTTGAAATTGGCTTGGTAGTTTAGGAGGAGATGTCCTTCAAAGATAGTATTGAGATTCAGTCAAATTTCTCCTTTTCTGTTGCCATGGCAACCAGAGTTTTTTATGGATTTCAATTCTTTTAGCAATTCTGAAAGGGGGTCACCTAATGAACATTCCTGTCAAGTTTGGTTGATATTGGCCAAGTAGTTTCCGAGGAGATGTCGTTCAAAGATAGTATTGAGATTCAGTCAAATTTCTCCTTTTCTGTTGCCATGGCAACCAGAGTTTTTTATGGATTTCAATTCTTTTAGCAATTCTGAAAGGGGGTCACCTAAGGAACATTCCTGCCAAGTTTGGTTGAAATTGGCCCAGTAGTTTAGGAGGAGATGTCGTTCAAAGATAGTATTGAGATTCAGTCAAATTTCTCCTTTTCTGTTGCCATGGCAACCAGAGTTTTTCATGGATTTCAATTCTTTTAGCAATTCTGAAAGGGGGTCACCTAAGGAACATTCCTGTAAAGTTTGGTTGAAATTGGCCATGTAGTTTAGGAGGAGATGTCATTTAAAGAAATTGTTGACGGACGACGGACGACTGACGACGGACGGACGCCGGACAAAAGGTGATCACAATAGCTCACTTGAGCTTGTGCTCAGGTGAGCTAAAAATCAGATCAGTCAGACTGGAGCCAGTCTATTTTCATTCCTGCAGTTTCTTAGATAGTATCTTTTAAAGGGGGGCGAGCTAGGCTGTCGAAAATGCAAATGGCACAATAATTACAAACCAGAAATAATGTATGAAATTACCAACCTGAAGGGGTAGATCATTTATGTCCATTGTTACCACTCGTCGAGCTTTATTAAGTATTAAAATCCAAGTCAATTAATAACATGCTGGTCGTCCTTGTTTTTGTTTTGTAACGGCTACATATGCCCAACCTTCAAAAATCAATTACGTCAGAGAAACGTCATCTGTGCTCAGCGAGATTTAACACACCGTACAACCGGCTGCGTAGAAAGTCAGCGAAGACAGATTCGGCATCTGATGTCATGTGCATGGTAGGTCAAATGAATTTACTTTTATAAATAAACGAAAGGATCTTTGGTATTCTATAGTTGATAGATACGCGTATAAATGTTCAGTGCTTGTACAAAATAAACCTTTTCACGTATTCCTCACAAACAAGGCCACAGTCATCGACACAGCCGGTTGTACGGTGTGTTAATAACACGGAGGTGTGTCTCGTTGACCTTGTCTTGTTTTGAAGTAAAAATAGAATGTGTAAACACGCTTGTAAAGGATTGATCTATAGCAAAGGAAAGATGTTTTTTCGCCGAGATTGAGGTTTTTATCCATTGATAATTGTTTTTCCATGCACAAATATGAGTTCCCGAACAGTTCGGAAGCATAAAAACATAGAATGAGCCCCTTTAACACAAAAACACAATTTTAACAATCAAAATCAGCAGCATAAGTTTGAGATGACTACTTCACTGTGATGTAAGTTGTACGTTAGGTTTGTGTAGTCATTCCAAGATGGCGACAACAATACAGCATGAGAGGTAGGTGTCTTAGTTTTTCATTGATAAATTTCTTAAACGGTCGTATCTTGCCTTGATACTGATATCATTATACAGGGGAAATGTATACCTATCAACGGTTCTATATATCAAAGTACCAGTGTTGTCCTATCGTATTCAGTCGTTGTGCAAAGACAGCCCAACACGGAAAACTTTTTTCGAAGCGAGAAAGTTGCCCTTTTAAGGATGATTACATAGTAATCAGCGAACTAGGGAACAAACTATTGCTCTTACTTGAATGTCTTTAACATGCTCTTTTCTATGGTTACTGTTATTTTACACAAAAATGTCTAGAATGACCACAAACACCGTGTTTATTAAATGGCCAGACAACGGTGTAGTCAGAGTGAAAATATGCAGACACAACGGTGCAGTTTCTGTGTTTTATGTACGGTGTGGTTATATTTTCATAACAAATTGTGAACGGTGTAGACATAATGCAATTGTGAACGGTGTAGACTTGAAGTAATACAGAACTTATCATTTCTGGAATGATAATATTTTTATGTTTAATGATAACGTTTTCACGGCTGAGAATCATGTTTTACAATTACTACCGAAATTCTTCAACAATTATGTTAATAATCTTTTATGTGACTGACTTGTAAATGCTTTGCAGCAAAGAAGGTGACAATATGTCTACAAAATATACTTTAATCAAAATATATCAGAATCTAGTTTCCTTGCTATTTGTCAAAGCAATTCCGTAAGGGTCAAATAGTAGAAATTACCAAGAATCTGCTGGCGTCCGTTTTATTTTTTTCTTTATTTTCAGTTCCATGGTGTTCACCTATTACTATTGTCATTTCGAAGGTAGTTTCGAAAATGTTGTGAAGCATTCGGAACAGGACCATTCCAGTCAGATATTAAAAGTGCGCAGGGCGGGGGAGATCAATGATCAGACAGGTCAAAAAGATTTGAAAACTCTGAACTTTAGTATTATTCCTGATATTATCAAGAAGTCAGACTAGGACATCATCCCCATTTGCGAGCATAGAATACACAAGATAGACCTCATCGACGTAGAAAAAAGGATTTTGGAGTTAACAAGATTCTTTCTATCGATGATATCCCCGGTTTTGAATGCATGAGTCCTGAACATAAAAAAATGACGAAGTTCAACACCCCATAAAGTCATTCAAAAAGCCCCGACCTTAATTCCTGATATTTCCATTGGACGTGCTAAAACAGATGAAACGGATAGGGTCTCTTCTCTTTCCCCACGAGAACATGAAAACAATGGCTGAAATGAACAGTTTGTTCCCAGATGTGATTAAGTCATTGAGAAGCGTTGATCAACTTGGTATTTGTTTATTTTGGTCAATGAAGGTCGGCTCTCGATGGAAAACATTGCATTTCATTTATTTATGGATGTGTGTAAGTTACACTGTCTTGGTAGTACTTCAATGCGTTTTACTCCAATAGTCAAACGGTTTTGGCGAATAGAATATTGTCTATTTCATTGCAAATGGTTACATTTTATGAGTGAGCCCAAAAAATCTTGGTCAGAAAAATGTCAGTCCTGAAGAAGAAGTTCATTACGTATGAAATTCCAAAATGAATTTTGCAGTTCCAGAATTCTATTTTCAAGACTTATTTACTTAAGTCGAACAAGACGAAAAAAGGCCCAAATGTTTATGACACAAATTTATAATTTATGTTTTGTTATTTATAATTTATGTTTTGTTGATTGAATCCTTTATTTTGGGTAAAATCAGACTTTTCAATGAGGGGTCAATTTGAAAACAAGATACATTTCGATCAATAATTATCATACTCCATGAGTTGAAATCATTTCATTAATTACAATAATTGATTGTAATAACCAATTAAAACAGTTACAAAGAAAAATTCAAAGCCAGAGCCGAAATTTCGAATCTACAAATCAAATGAACGGATGAACAAGAAATTTGCCGTTGCACTTAACATGGCTTCAAAATGATGGTTATCGTATGTCTTATTTGATATTTTGTGATGGTATTCCTTTTGATTATCATTTCCGTCAGATGTTTATTCAATCACAAGTAACAAAAATGTCTCCCGAAAATTAAATCAAACATTCATTGAACTGTTTAAGGCTTAGGAGAATGAAGAAAAGAGAAAACATATTTTCTTAACTTTTGTTTTCATTTACTTTGAGGATGGCGGCATTTTCATCTGAGTTTTCTAAGACCAAAGTATTTGAGGGAGATAAAACAGATGATCTGCTATCTGTTAGAGCTAGTTCGCTCTATACAACATACCAAGTCTACACCGTTCACAATTTGTTGTGAAAATAATAACTACACCGTACAGATAACACAGAAACTGCACCGTTGTGTCTGCATATTTTCACTGTGACTACACCGTTGTTTGGCCATTTAGTAAACACAGCGTTTGTGGTCATTCTAGACATTTGTGTGTAAAATAACGGTAACCATAGAAAAGAGCATGTTAAAAACATCCAAGTTAGAGCAATAGTTTGTTCCCTAGTTCGCTGTTTACTATGTAATCATCCTTAAAAGGGCAACTTTCTCGCTTCGAAAAAAGTTTTCCGTGTTGGGCTGTCTTTGCACAACGACTGAGTACGATAGAACAACACTGGTACTTGGCTATATAGTACCGTGAATAGGTATACATTTCTCCTGTACAATGATATCAGTATCAAGACAAGATACGGCCATTTAAGGAAATTATCGACGAAAAACTAAGATACCTACCTCTAACGATTTTCCCCCGACGCCATCTTTGATTGACCACTCAAAACTTCCGTACAAACTACACAAATCTAACGTACAACTTACAACACAGTGTACTTAGGTTTTGCTCATTTTCAAATCTCCACTTTTTACCCAGTCGGAAATCAAAGTTGTTGCACACAACAATTTAAAGTGAGAAAACTTTTACAGGTCTTGGTATTTTTGAGTAGTAAACATTTTGGTACATGAAAAAATGTTTGTCACATTAGCAATTTCTTCATTCTTCACATTTCCAATACCTTAAAGGGCGACGGTAACAGATGGTCTAATTGCAAAAAATGAAATTTTTTGAAAAAATATGCAAAACTTTTGTGTTGACCACCTCGGGATGGTTAATAATATGCGATTCAGACAGAGAATGAGCCGAAATTACAAGACAGATAGCTGAATTTAGGGAGAATCCAAGCCTAAATTCAACCCCATCACTGATGGGGTTAGAATTATTTTTAAATTGTTGCGCATGCGCATACAGCGCGGACCATGATTCAAACGAGATTCATACTTAAATTTCAATATGACATCATCATGTATGTTGTGACGTCATTTAAGGAAGTCGCATGTCCTACTGTTTTGACCTACTTTCGACATCGCTTCATGAATTTGGTATCAAATTGCGAAAAAATGAGTCGTTGCTTCAATAGTTTCTCGTAATCATTTAATCAGGTCATATAAAGCTTAAAAAGTGTACATTTCGTTTGTATTTGACAATTTTTGGGTCCAAATCTGGGAAATAGTAGCTTTAATGTTGTGGGTGCATTGAAAAACATCATTATGTGGGAATGGGTTAAGATTTCTTTTCAGACGTATACACAATTGCCAGCCAAATAGCACAAACCAATTGAAAGAGGCAATTAGTCAAAAAATGTTTAAACTCTATTCAATTTTGAATACATAAGGTCTTGAAAGATTACACCTACAAAATGTACAAAGTTTCAAAAACATCAAAATAAATTGCTTTGTGCTAAACTGCAGTAACTAAACAAGCTTGAAATGACAATTTAGGTCATTGTACCCTGTCATGAATCAGCAATTTCATGCCCACAGCATGAGATTTTAATTTGTCTACAGTTTTTTGTAACTTCTAAAAGTATTTTGGAAGCTAATTAAAGGGATAATAGCTGTGAAAAAACTGTCTATTTGCCCCAAAAAAGGTTTACCTTTTTAAAGTATGAACAAAAAGATGCAGAAAGACCGTATTTCAAGCGAGTAACCATGCACGGTTTACCCACAACAAACGTATAAATGTTGGTATTCTCACATTTCCACGGCGCTCAAAATATGTTTACATTCGTGGCTAAATATAGCATAACGGGTACTTGTCACAGCCGTGAACATCCGTATACAGTCGGTTGATCATGTGATACACAGGAAAGTGTGCGTCACAAATTTAAATGAGTTCCCGTTATTTCATGAATGTTGTCCGTCACGCAGAAAAGGGCCTAATGGGAAGTCTATAAAATCAAATTTCGCGAAATGAACCAGACTCAACAGATGTCAATCATTTTTTGCTTCTGGAAAATGTAAATAAGGTAAGATGTATAAACCATTCTAGATTCTGAAAATAACCTTTGAATCAAAAGTTCCGATCCTAGTCAGTCTGCGCAGTCAGATCAGACTGACCAAGGTCGATACTTTCCACGCTTCCCATACGGTCCCTTTTAACATGACGGGTCACAAATTTGAAACATTTCTATTTCCACGGGATTCCAGTGCGTGCTTTCTTATGAATAATGTTAAACCCTTTCCCAAAACGACAAAAAATAACTGTTTACATTTCCAATTGAAATCGGATCCAAACTGCAAAATAAATAGCATTGAAAATGTAAAATATTTAAGAAATAGCTTAGACAATATAAAGGCAAAAGGAGAAACTGCTAATAATAAGCATTCCTTTCTTTTGTCACGGTGGTTCCTCAGCTTTAGCAAATAGGGGCGTCCGAATCGGGTTTTGTATGGGAAAGGGTTAACCTCAAATTGTAGTAAATTGTTGTACTTAACCCTTTCCCAAGCGGCAATAATTTTAACTTTTCATAAATTGGAATATTGAATGTTTTGTAGACGACAAAATGAGTATATAAACATAGGGTTTAGTAAAATACTGCTGGTGAAATATCTAGGCAATAGGGGGAAATGTTGGTTATCAGCGTTTCCTCAGATTGCACGAATGCTTTTTGAACTCTTTTTAGTAAGGGCATTCAAACAAGGTCATGTTTGGGAAAGAGTCAGTGCTCATCCGTATTAACGTGTCCCGTCACGCTAAAGGCGTGCTTCTATGAAGTTAGTTGAAAACTGAATTTTGAGATAACATCTATCGAACACCAACCTCATTCGAATTTTGAAATCGGATATTTAATATATTCTAGGTAGATAGGAAGAACAATCTTGATTCAGAAAACTAACTTAGAGTAAAAAGTTCCGATCCTGGGTAGTCTTTGCAGTCTTCATAGATTGACAAGGACTGGAACTTTAACAATTACCAGAAGATCCCTTTTACCGAGACAGGTCACATTTTGCAATATTACTGTTTATATTCTCTGACGTCATTTCAATACGTGCACACGATTTGAAAATAAATTCCGTTGATTTTCGTATTTTACCGTTCAGAAATCGGATAATTCCGACTCGCACTTGAAATTGTAAACATTACCTACTGACATACATTGTAAAAGGGGGAAAATACGCAAATACACATTTCTGTTACAGGCGGAAAAGACTTCTTTCATAATATCAGATGATTAGACCTCGATAACACAAAAAATATTTTTTGTGGTATTTCTTCCTTTTTCACAGCTATTATCCCTTTAAGTTATTTGTGATTTGCCATTTTGCTGCTTTTCAACAAAAACCTCGTAACTGCAGCTTAAAACAAGCTGCAGTTACTAGGTTTCTGTTGAAAAGCGACAATTTTCTTTACTTTTTACCAATTATCAATCTTGAACAATAATTATATTTAACTAATAATTTTAAAACAACCAGAGTAAACATGAAAATGCTGGAAAGATGAACAATCTCTTCTTTTCATTTATTTTTTACATTTTTACTTTTTACAGGCATGACATTAGCTATCGTGGAAAACGACTCAACAGCAACAGTACTGTTGTAGTCACTGAATTTTTTAACCCTTTCCCAAACAGCCAAATATTAAGGTCGTCCAATTTAAAAACTTCTAAAGGCAACAAAATTGATGTTGGTGAAGATAGGATTTGTTCACAATTCATCACAGAAAACATTGAGGCAAAAGGAGAAAATGCTGATGATCATCATTTTCTTCTTTTGTCTCAATATTTTCCCCAGTCATTTCTATCAGGGACGTCAAAATCCGGTCTTGTTTGGGAAAGGGTTAATAGATTGAATCTGGATTAAAGCCTCATTTCACTGCTAATTGTTCATACTGTCACAGCTGGAGCATCTAACCATTTACTCTTGTCATTTCTATGACCAGTACTACCCCAATATTTTTACCCAGCCTCCAGCTGCTGTCCCACATAGCTTTACGATTATCCACCCATTGGTGGGAGAAAAAATGGCAGAGAGTATGACTGTATGGTGCATAAAAAAAATCCTTTAAAAAAACTGATAAGCCTTTTTCTAATAATTCAACGGGACAGACAAGACACACACACCCACCTGGTTCTCTTTCATGTTTTGTTTCTACATGTATAAATCAAAGCCCTTTCCCAAACATGACCTGGTTTTGGTGTCTCTAATAGATCAGCATTTTCTCCTTTGGCCTCAATTTTTTCTGTGCTATATCATACACAAATGATAATATTATCTCAATGAACATCTGTTTTACAGTTTGCAACAGCTTTCAAGTTGGAACACCCTTAAATTTTGTCATTTGGGAAAGGGATGATAACTTAACCCTTTCCCATACAAGACCTGGTTTTAACGTCCCTAATAGAAAGGGCTTGAGAAAGCATTGAAACAAAAGAAGAAACTGCTGATAACCAGCAGTTTCTCCTTTTGTCTCAATATTTTGTAAGCCATATTTTACACAAATTCTATCTATGATAACTTCCATTTTGTCATTTGTGGCAGTTTTAGAAGTGGATCACTCTATACTTTTGCTGTTAGGGAAAATGTTAAATAAAAGCAAAAATGAAAGGAAAACTGAAAGAGGAATTCATTATAAAGTGTATAACTGCAGCTACTTTTTTGGTAGGTTTTGCATAAAACTTGTAACAGGATATGTTACTACATTAAAATGCAATTTGTTGTCAAATTAAGTTCATATTACATCATTTCAAGCATTCAAAACACCTGAACAAAACCCATTCCGCCATTTTTTTGTCACACATAAAGATAGAAGCGAAGCTTTTCGAAATCTTAGCAGAAAATAAAGAATTTGCTTGTGAGGACAAGTAATTTCTTCATTTTCAGAAAACCATGAATGAACATAATAATGTACACTACAATAAATCAAGCTGAAATTGTCAATTAACTGGAACACATTTGAATTGAGACGAGGCTCATTTAGCTATCTAGTAATGACAAGACTAATTGGTGATGCAAGTATTATGCTCGACGCCGAATTAATTTGCCCGAATGTAGGCTTTCGATCTGGTTGAAAATCAAATCATTTTAAAATGTTTTACGAAGTGAAAAAGTACTAGATCTAGCAATCAATAAAGTTGAAAAGTTTGAAAACCCCACCTGTTCCTCGAGCAATTCACCAGCCCGATAAGTTTGAGACAACCTCTTAATATCATGCAAGTTGATCAACCCAAATCGTATGTGTAATAAGGTACTAGCCATACTTTGGTGTATTTTACTGACAGGTATAAAGACGACAACGATTCCTATACGAATGAATTATACTATACCAACGTTTTGAAAACGATAAATGCTTTAGCAGACGCTCATTGAATAATATATACGTCATTACTAATCTGGTTTTAGATAATGAGTTTGTATATTTTACTTTTCTTCATGTAATATATTATATATGTTGAATTTTGACTGCACATCTATTCTATCCAACAACAACGTTTGATATGCATAGACATTTACATAAATCTGAGACATTTTTATTTTATACATGAAACTGTTCATTACCACGTGTGCACATGAAACTATTCATTACCCCTTTTACATTTACACACTGACTCTCCAGTAGCTAACTTTACAACGCATGCCATAATTGCTCGACGCTGCAGGCGTCGAGCAATAACTGTAATTACGTTGAGCACTGGTAGCTCAGTTGACTGTCGGTAATGTCAGAGTCTGTCAATCCAGGGGTCCCGAGTTTAAACCCTGGCTCTGCACAGTCATGTATCCATTTTGATATTAGACAAGTCATTTGTCTCTCACCAATGGGTTTCAGTGGCGGATCCAGGATTTCTGGGAGAGGGGTTCCAATATACAAATAAGGGGATTCGTTTTTGAAGTAGATCTATTACACAATTTTGATAAAATTTCTGCTCGAACATGAAATAATTAGGCTACAGAGGCCCAGGGGTATTCGTTTGAAACCCCGACCTCCCTCTGGATCAGCCACTGGGCTTGAATCATCTATGATTTTCTGCTGGACTACCTGTATACCACAATGTAATTACAGTACATAAATCAAGATGATAATCAATGATCATAATTATCTTTACATATTTATCATTATAATCAATGCATTATCATCAAATCAGCATATCTGTGGGGGGCATTGCACTATCATTATAGGTAATATTTATAACTAGTGTAATATCCACCCTTTATCAAACAAAGTTGGTTTTTATGAACAAAAAAGATATGTTCTCTGAAATTATTATCATAAATATTTTTGAATAAAGGTAATCATGATCTATTATAAATGCATTATCATCAGATTAGTATTTTTTTTTTCATTCCTCAACAGGCATCATTGATATTTTGGAATGGGTAACCGCTCAGTCACAGATAACCTCACGACTTATTCACAGTGGATAATCATGTGATACAATATTTTCAGAAAATCTTCAATAATTCTGTAAATACTAGACCGATTTGAATTCGGTTTGAAGCAGAGAATCTGGACAGTCGTCACGCATATTAGATAGATGTGGTTGATTTTTCAAAAATTAACTGATAAAAAAGTTATTGAAGATAAACCAAAACTTTGGTTTATCTTCAATAACTTTTTTATCAGTTGATTCTTCAAAAATCCAACGAGTCCAGCTTATTTCTGGCATATTCTCACCTTCTCTGCTTCAAACCGAATTCAAATTGGTCAAGTATTAAAAATGATATTTAAGATTATTGGAAATTCTGAGTCATGTGATTATACACCATGATATTATTGCAGCAGACTTCTATATGGATCAGATGAAACAGTAATTGGAATGGTAATTGGGTTGAAGATGATGTAAAATCCAGATTAAGTTGGACAGGGCATATTCTGACAAACCCAAATTATGGCTTTAAATGTAGTAAATATGTAACATTACACTAAATTTATATAGTCAAAATTCAATTTTCGGCCAATGCCAGGGGGTCCGGACCTCCGACCCCCCTCTAGATCCGCCCATGCTGTTCTTACCAGAATTGATTCTACAAGACAGAAGTTTAGCCAATTGAATCAAGAATAATTTCCAAAACTGAAATATGTAAGTATTATGGGAGGGTTTCACCCCTACGCAAAGTCCATTTAATTCTAGAAAAGTTCTAGAAGTGTCATTTAACATTCTATAATGTTCTAGAACAGTTCTAGAACTAGAAATTTGTTCTTGAACTGTTTTCTTGAACTGTTTTCGCAGGGGCTGCATTGAAGATTGTATTTGGATTGATTGGCCTCTTTCAACTGGTACGGTCATATCTCAGCAACTGGAGCACCTAATCATGGACTCCTGTCATTTCATATACAAGTCCTACAACATCATCCTTATTGATCAGCCCCCACATGGTGGATAATCACGTGATACAATATTTTCAGAAAATCTTCAATAATTTTGTAAATACTGGGCCAATTTGAATTTGGTTTGAAGCAGAGAATGTGGACAGACGTCACACATTAGATGGACGTGGTTGATTTTTTAAAAATAAACTGATAAAAAAGTTATTGAAGATAAACCAAAATTTTGGTTTATCTTCAATAACTTTTTTATCATTTGATATTTCAAAAATCCAACACGTCCAGCTTATTCATGGTATTTTCCCGCCTTCTCTGCTTCAAACCGAATTCAAATTGGTCAACTATTAAAAAAGATATTGAAGATTATCAGAAATTCTGAGTCACGTGATTATCCACTGTGCCCCAGCTGCCTGCAGACATTATCCAACCACTGATGGGAAATAATGTCAGAACGAATTTTTGCTGCAACCAAGGATCAAACTCAGGACATTAACCCTTTCCCAAACGACAAAATTTTAAGGTTGTTCAAGCTGTTGAAGGTGTCAAAATAGGTGTCTATAAAGATAGGATTTCTGTAAAATATAGCGCAGAAAATATTGAGGCAAAAGGAGAAACTGCTGGTTATCAGCAGTTTCTTCTTTTGTCTAATGTTTTCACAAGCCTATTCTATTAACAAGGTCAAAACCACGTCTTATTTGGGAAAGGGTTAAGGCCAGGTCACATACGATTTCGCATCTATATCCCTTCCAAATCATGTCCAAAATTATACTGCACTGGCTGAGTCTTGCCTATCTTGTAAACGTTGTGACCTACCGTAATTATTCTAATGAACGCCCATATTCTAATGAACGCCCATCCCCCAAATCTTGGCTGAAAATCTGCTTATTTCAAGCACAATTTTAGAGAAAAACTGTGATTCTAATAAACGCCAATCCCCTGATTCTGGATTAAAATAATGTAAGTCATAAAAAAATCATTTCCAAAAGCATTGAAAAAGAGGATGTCCAGCCGTTAATCAGTTGCAATGTTGGATTTTTTCATCAAAAAGTTGATTCTGTCAGTCCTTATAAAAGTCTTTGCCAAATTCAACTTGCTGAACTTCAAGTCCATGAATTGACTCTCGATTCACAAATTTTGACTTACAAAATTAGAATACCTCTAATAAACGCCCACCCCCTACTTTTCCATCGACGATGTTTCCAATAAAAGCCCGGGCGTTTATTAGAAAAAATACGGTATATGTGAAAGAAGGTAATAATTACGGTTTAGACATGATTAGAAATCCAGATGAAAGGGACAGGGCAGTTCTGACAGACCAACTGTTACACCATTGATTAATTGGAAAGAAAAAAAAACTTTTTAACACTTTTCCGAAAGGCAAAAAACTGGAATTATTATTCCCATTTCAAATATGTTGCAGATGACAAAATGTAAATGTAAATGTGTATAGCTCAGAAAATATTGAGGCAAAAGGAGAAAATTCCGGTCACCAGCATTTTCTTCTTCTGACTGTCTTTATATTTTCATAGTAAGCTTTTCCTATTTAAGAATGTCAATATCCGGTATTGTTCACGGAAAGGGTTAACAACTGTTTAAGCTGTAAATCAAGTTAACCTTATCCCATTATCATGATTCTTACAAAACCTTAGTTTGAAGTGGTAAAAAACTGCTTTCTAGTATTTTATAACAACCGGCACACCTAACCATGTCGTCAAATGTTCAATTTATTATTATCTGATTATTCAAAACCAAATGCCCAATCTCAATCCTTGTATGCTAGCTGTTGAGAGAGGCCTACAAAACATCCAGGCAACATTCTTTTTCTCTTATAAAGAAGAGTTCCTTCAAATTCAATGCTTTTGCTGAATTTCATTGATATATACAAAAGTTTTGAGTATGTACTTATTTTAATCTTTGTTGTTGGCTAATTAGTTGAAATCCCTATATGATTTTATTCAAACAAAATCAATGCAATTGCAGCCAGGCCCCTAAAATACACTCCTTTATACCAAAGTAAATACAGACAATTAATGACACGCATCATTTTTTTCCCTACAGGAGCCAATCCAGAGGGGGTTCGGGGGTTCGCTTGAACACCCCTTTATAGCTGACCCCCTTTTTGTCTGTTCGAACCGTCTTCAGTGAAATCCTGGATCTGCAACAGCTCTATAGTAGTGTGGTCACAGTCTCGTTTTAAAAATACTGCCTCTATCTGATTCTATGTAAATATCAAAGTACTGAAAGTACTGTTGGAAAGCAAATTTGCTGATTATGTCTAAAGGCCTTTCTAGTTGTTAGCAATATGAATTACACGGAGTTGGATAAAAATAATTAATTGAATTTGATTCTTTAGAAAGTTACAAAATACAAATTATGAAAGGATAATGTCTGTTCCATATCAGCAAAATATACTGAACAAAAGAGAAAACTTTACCCTGCAAGATTTCTTGTTTCTGAAAAAGTATCGAACTAAAAGCCTGATTTTATTTTTACAATATTTCCATGGCATTCGGCAATCGTTTTGTCGAAGTTTCATTGCCTTGTCTCCTTTAATGTCAGAGTTACGGCCCTTAATGCATTTACAGCTAATTTCATCTAATGCCACATACGCGCGATAAACGATTCATTATTTTTACGGAATTGGTCATATCCGGGTTGCCAAAAAAACACAAAACATCTCTCTTATCACTTGTATCAAGCTCTAAAATAAAGGTCTAATCTGTCAATTTTGTGAATTACCCCCCTTTGACATAAACAAATAGGGAATTTAAAATGTCGAATTCTCCCAGCCGAAAACGACTATAAGGCATTCTAGCACTCTATATGTTCTCCTATACCCAATGTCATGTTCTGAAGTAGGTTTTCTTGTATAATAGACTAGTGCGACAGGTCACGGTTCATAAATCTATTTGATGTACAGGCCCGTAGGAACAGGGGAGGGGGGCTAGGGGGGGGGGGGGGGGGGGGGGCTAAGCCCCTCCAATGTTGGCCAAAAATGCCGAATTTTCTTGACTGTAAATCAAATAAAATAACCATCTTACCGGCTATCAACGAATTCATTCAATTTCGTAGTTTTTGTTCCACTTAAAACTTCTCTTTATCACTGTATATTGAATGCATGTGTGCTTAATCGCTGTATATTGAATGCATGTGCGTCGTCATCGATTTCTCCGCATTTTGTGGGAGCCTCGTTTTGAAAATGTCGATTTGTTACTATTTTTAGTAACAATTCATATGTATACAATGTTAATTTCCCATAAACCCATTGTTTGCCCCCGGAAGTTAATCAGAGTCTTCTCTGATGAAAATTCGCTCTTCGATATTTGGATGTCGCTATTTACATCGGAGCGCTGTCCAATTCAAAAACAAAAGAAAATTCCGACACAAGTTATGTCGCTGTGTCGGAATTTTCTTTTGTGTTTGACTGGGACAGCGTTCCGTTGTAAATAGCGACATCCAAGTATCATCGAGCGAATTTTCATCAGAGAAGTCTCGGATTACCGGAAGTGTTCTGCGGGTACGGACTAAAACATAAATGAAAGGAGTCTATACCCTAATTAGAAAGCATTTGATCTCTGAAAACTACATGTCTTACTTGCTAAAACATGTGTTCCGTCACTACTTTATCCCTTTCCCAAATAAGACCGGGTTTGACAGCCCGAAAAGAAAATGTTCGGGGGAATATTGGGATGAAAGAAGAAACTGCTGATAATCAGAATTTTCTACTTTAACCTCGATATTGTCTTTGGTATTATCTTCAAATAGTTCTAATTTTATCTAGGTATGTACCAATTTTGTCGTCTGCTACGGCTTTTTTTTTATTTTGACCAATCTGAAATGTTTCTATTTGGGAAATGGTTAACATACCAACAATGTAAATTGATTTGATTCTATGTAGGCCTATTCATCTAGATCTAAATCCACGGTGGGTAACTCACATGACTTTAGGGAAGCGTTAACACCGAAAAAATTGTCCGCTTCAAGGTATGTTTTGTTTAATTTCTCAGCTTATACCCTATTGATTTTGATGAGATAAAGTGCACGGAACGCGCCCTTGAGAGGGCTATTCCCGGCTCTAACTCACTCTGCTCCAAATCCAGTGGTTTTTTCAAACATTCGAGCCAAAGTGTTTGTAAGTGCAAAACGAAAGTGGGAAGCATTCACATGCACCGAAGAAAACTTTCGCTTGAATGTTTGAAGAAATCACGGGATCGGAGCAGAGTTACAAACGGGAATAGCCCTCTCAAATGCGCGTTCCGTGCACTTTATCTCGTCAAAATCAACAGAGTATAAGCTGAGAAATTAAACCAAACATACCTTGAAGCGGACGATTTTTTCGGTGTTAACGCTTCCCAAAAGTCACATGGATTATCCACCGTGATATCTATAGATTAAAAAGTTAACACCGTTTTTTAAACCAAGTGGTGAAAGGATTGCTAGTCTGATTTCTATGCATTTTGAGCATACCATCACATATTCTGGTTTCCCAGATTTCTACTTTCGCTTTGAAATGCCTATAGCTACACGTGAATACTAGCAAGGCCTATTAGACAAGATGTCTATGTCATTAACCTCAAAATAACCACTTAGTTGATCAATCAATTATTGTGAACGCGATTAAATGCATGGCTTATCGAATATCATTGTTTAGTTTCGGACCTTTAAAACGTGTAAGAATTTGGGCATAGAAAGATTCTAAAAATAGACGTGTCCTAGTACCTATTTTTAGCGCTTGAAGTGGGTCGCATATTTCATAGTTCAGTAAATTTGACTGACCCATTTTCAACGAAAGATATTGGACTGGCTATTGAACCGTAATGAAAGCAAATTACTACGTGATCGTTTCTCCTCTTTTAACACATGTTTAATTGGATGTTTTATCATCGATCACACAATTGAATATCTTGTGTACAACTATAGAATTCAATATTGAATATTCGAAAGGTTGTTCTTGTCATTGATCTTTGCTTTTGATAGAACTATTTATAGTGAGGAGGACCGGGAGATGTTGTGTGGTATGCAGAGAATGTTAAAGTGCAGAGAAGCACGACTGGAAAGAAAAGCAAATTTTGCAAATTTGCTTTCCAACGAGTAATTTACAAACGGCATTTTCAGCCTAAATAACACATTAAATTGCCAAAAAGTGTGTAAAAACTTAAAGCTGAATAGTTATATTTTATTTTGATAAAATACTTTTACCGTTATACACTTTCTTTTCGTGTTAAATCTCTATTTGAAAAAGTGGGTCAACTCTGCGTTTCTTTGTTTGAACTCGGTCGTTACCTTAGAAGGACGCATGGGTATGTGTGATAAAATTGCTTTGGCACTGCCATTTCTTAACAGATTTTCATAAATCTTATATCAAATTAAAGAGGGAAAATAGATCTAGACATCCGTGTATGTTAATACGATGAACCGATAAATTATGAGTCGATGATTAGGTATTCAAAATAGGTCATTTTACTCGGCTTCAAATGGCAAGAACTATGCGGCAGAAAAGCCTAGAAAAGCCTATATATGTTCTTCAACATCCTATCTATTCAAATAATAAAACATCTTGTGCTTTTAGCTTAGCGCATTCAAGCGCAAAGGCTTTAACAAAGGGAAGTGTTTTTCAATTCCCCGTGATTTATCGATAATTTCTGTCTAAACTCCATTCATCCTAAATTTATTCATAAATGTTGACGACAGTGACTCAAAGAACATTCTTGCAAAGTTTGGTTGAAATTGGCCGAATGGTTGATTTGTTAAGAATGATATCATGATTTCTCAAAGTTCGATTAGCCTTGCCCTGCCACGCCCATATTTTTTGACGAATCAAAACATCGCGAACATTCTTTGAATATGGTCATCCAAGGAACATTCCTGTAAAGTTTTGTCAAAATCGGCCCAATGGTTAAGGAGAAGGAGGTGTTTCAAGGAATTATGGGCAAACAGACGGACGGACGGACGGTGAGTGACCACAATAGCTCATCTTGAGCACTTCGTGCTCAGTCCAAAGGGATTTACAAAATCGGCGTTTCTCATGGGCTTTCTAAACATCCATTTAACCCTTTCCCAAACAGTAAAACTTTATGGTCATCCAACTCGAAAGCTGTGACAGAATGAGTTTAAAAGAAAATAAGATTATTTCGCCTCAATCATTTCACCTTCAATAAAATCCGTTCAGGACGTCAAAACCAGGTCTAACCAGGTCTTGTTCGGGAAAGGGTGAGGCAGCCAAAAATTAGATTGAACTTATAGGTTGCAAAATGGACATGTTCAATTGTACGGTGCTCTTTTGGGTCAATGTTTTGAAAGGCTGTTTCTTCACGAACCAGAGATATAATGTTAATAATCGATCACTTGAAAGTTTGAGTTATTTTTTTCGTTTGAAATTCCTATTTTATATGTCGTAAAATCTGGTTTTTATCGGAGGCAATGACACGGAAATGATATGCGCACAACGAAGCGCAGAAAATATTTACGCAAAGGGAGAAATTGTTGGTTATCGGCATGTTCTTCTTTTGTCTCAATGTTTTCTAAAACCTTTTCATATATGATCGTGAAAATCATGTCTTGTCCGGGGAAGGGTTGAGATAATGTAACAAAATATTTATATAATTGTTGTTGGGTAGAAATTGAAGAACTAAATTGTTTGGTAGAATAATTTCATCCTTTGTAAAACTTCAAAGGAGTGTAACTATTTTATCAAATGTCCGATTTTAAAAACGTAAGCAGTTTTGAGTTCCTCTCATTCAGACCTTGAAAATGATATATAATTTGTTGAAGTTCTTTGAAAAATAAACAATAACGTAATTCGGCAGAATTATCTCCCCTTTGTAAAAATCTGATTAAGCATTATTCCATAACGCAATGTCCGATTTTTACAATTCAACCAGTTTTATGTTGCTCTCAATATTTTCTGTAAGCTGGTATATATTTTGTAGGGGCTGGAATACTTTTGGAAAAAAGTGTGACCACCCTATCTATAGACTATAGAATATTGTACCTGTAGCTTCAATTATTTGCAGACTTTACAACACTTTCGACATTTAACCCTGCAAAAGTTGGGACTAGTTCAATTTCAAAGCCGATTCTGATGACAAAATGTATGTTAATAAAGATAGAATTTGTGTAAAATATGGCACCGAAATTAGTAAGACAAAAGGAGAAAACACTGATCATTAGCATTTTCTTCTTTTGTCTCAATATTTCTAAGTGCCATTGCAATCAGTTAGGTGAACGTTAGGTCTCATGTTTTAACAAGAGGACCATGATGGTCCTAAATGGCTCACCTGAATCAAGATGACAAGAGTGATAATGGCAATTTTGTCAAATTCAAAGGCATGAAACTTATAAGGACTTTCTGTTTGGAAACAATTAAGTAATAATTTTGTTCCAATTGATCCTGTAAAGTTGGGTATGAATTAGCATAATGGTTGAGTTTTTTTCAATAATTATTTCATTATTTTTCAATATACAACATAGGGCTAATTTTCAAAGCATACTGATCTGTTAAAATTGATTATTTATGATATTATAAGAAAGATTTGGTATGTGATTTGAAAGTATAGTAAATGAGGACAAACCATCTGATAAGCTAGGCTTATAATCCCTTCTTATTTGTTTACATAAGAAAAAAATGTGGCCAGCCAGAGATATTGATAACAGAAATAGATAAATGAAATAGTAAAAGCTTTCCAAATTTATTACTTATATCAAAATGTAGACTATGTAGAATGTATTAATTTTTTCAAGCAGATTATTGTAATGATCACCAACAACATAGGGTTTCATGAATATTGAAACAAAATATTGCTTTTTGAAAAGCAATTATCTCCTCTTATCTTCAGCTTCTTGTATTCTGGAAGCCATTCATGAAATTAGGTCTTACACAAAATTTCAAGGTTCTAGGCCAAACAGTTTAGAAGAAAACTAAGTATCTCCATTACAACCCATAGTACAGTATAATTTTCAACGCACGGAATTTCCCTTACCCTGCCATACCAAAATATTTTTTAAGGAAATAAAAATTACAAGATACAATTTTGAAACGAATCACTCAAGGAACTTTCCAGCCAGGTTTCTTTCAAATTGGCCAAATGGTTGATTTTTAAAGAATTTTCTTATGATTTCTCTTTTCCGATAAGCCTCTTCCTCCCCGACACGTCAACATTTTTTGACAAATGTAAAAATTTGTGAACAAACTTTGACAAGAGAGACTTAAAGAACATTCCTTCCAAGTTTGATTAAAATTGGCCATATGGTTGATTTTTAAAGAATTTTCTTATGATTTCTCAAAGTCCGATAAGCCCCTTCCTCCCTGCCATGGCCATATTTTTTGACAAATGTAAAATATTGTGAATAAATTCGAAAATAGTGACTCAAGACACATTCCTACCAAGTCTGCTTCAATTGGGCCCATTGGTTGATTTTTTAAGAATTTTCTTCTGATTTATCTAAGTCTGATAAGCCCCTTTCTCCCTGCCACGGCCACATTTTTTGACAAATGTAAAAATTTGTGAACAAATTTTGAAAAGAGTGACTTAAGGAACATTCCCTCAAAGTCTGGTTCAATTGGGCCCTATGGTTGATTTTTAAAGAATTTTCTTATGATTTCTCTAAGTCTGATAAGCCCCTTTCTCCCTGCCACAGCCATATTTTTTGACAAATGTAAAAAATTGTGAATAAATTCGAAAACAGTGACTCAAGGCACATTCCTACCAAGTCTGCTTCAATTGGGCCCAATGGTTGATTTTTAAAGAATTTTCTTCTGATTTATCTAAGTCTGATAAGCCCCTTTCTCCCTGCCACTGCCACATTTTTTGACAAATATAAAAATTTGTGAACAAATTTTGAAAAGAGTGACTTAAGGAACATTCCATCAAAGTCTGGTTCAATTGGGCCCTATGGTTGATTTTTAAAGAATTTTCTTATGATTTCTCTAAGTCTGATAAGCCCCTTTCTCCCTGCCACAGCCATATTTTTTGACAAATGTAAAAACTTTTGAATAAATTCGAAAACAGTGACTCAAGGCACATTCCTACCAAGTCTGCTTCAATTGGGCCCAATGGTTGATTTTTAAAGAATTTTCTTCTGATTTCTCTATGTCCAATAAGCCCCTTTCTCCCTGCCACGGCGGCATTTTTAGACAAATGTAAAAATTTGTGAACAAATTTTGTAAAGAGTGACTCAAGGAACATTCTTGCAAAGTCTGGTTCAATTGGGCCCTATGGTTGATTTTTAAAGAATTTTCTTACG
>CAVMGG010000603.1:0-83241 GCA_963680895.1 Fragum sueziense
CTCCTCTTAAATTTTTTTTTCCACATTATTTCTGTGCAATTTCCTTTGGTGTTATCACGAAATATTAATAATGATATAAAAATACACATTATGATTAAAAAGGAAAAAAATCCAAGGGGGGTACACATTACTCAGGTCTGGGTAGCCTGTCCCACCTCTCATTGAAAAATGAAAGAATGAAAAAAATTAAATTCTTTTATTATTTTGTTAAAAATAGCTCATTTTAAAATATTCAATAATTTATAAAACTAAATAGGCATTAAAATATACATTATAATTAAAAAGGAAAAAAATCAAAGGGGGGGACAGGTTACCCAGGCCTGGGTAAGGTGTCCCCGGGGACAGGTTACCCAGGGGTAACGTGTCCCCGGGGACAGGTTACCCAGGGGTAACGTGTCCCCCCCTCTCTCCTCTTAAAATTTTTTCACATAATTTCTGCGCAATTCACTTTGGTATTATCATAAAATATTAATAATGGTAATAATAATAGTTGATAAATATTTGGAGAAAGTGATTTAATAAAAAATTACAATGCAATTAGATATTTTCCTTCTTTGGAAATGTGAAAGAATAAAAAAATTTAGATATTTAAATTTCATGTTTAAATAACTTATTTTAAAAGATTTAATACTTATGAAACAAAATATGCATTGAAATACACAATACGATTAAAAAAAAATTCCAAAGGGGGGGGGGGGGGGGGGGGACACGTTACCCAGGGGGTGGGACATGTTACCCCTGGGTAACGTGTCCCCGGGGACACGTTACCCAGGGGGACACGTTACCCTGTTACACCGGTTTTGACTATTTTCAACCTTTTGTACACTCTAGAATCTACAATTTTTGACCATTCAAGACAAATCTTGGACACAAGGTTGGAGAAAATAAGATATCAAATGAGTCTGATTTTCAGTCTGATCTGATCAGAAAGATGAGAGTTATGTAGCCTTGAATTTGATAAAATTGCCTTTTTCAGCTGTTTTTGACGTTGTTTACACTCTATAATCTACAATTATTTATCAATTAAGACAAACTTGATTTTCAGTCCGATCTGATCAAACAGTCGAGAGTTATGAGCCCTTGAATTTGACAAAATTGCTGTTTTTGGCTGTTTTCGACCTTGTTTAGACTCTAATCTACAATTTATGACCAATCAAGACAAGTCTTGGACACAATGTTGGGTATTGTAAGATCTCGGATTAGTCTGATTTTCAGTCTGATCTGATCAGAAAGTCGAGAGTTATGTGCCCTTGAATTTGATAAAATTGCTGTTTTCGGCTGTTTAAGACCTAGTTTATACTCTAGAATCTACAATTATTGATCAATCAAGACAAAACTTGGACACAATGTTGGCGATCATAAGATCTGGGATGAGTTGGATTTTCAGTCTGATCTGATCAAAAAGTCGAGTCTTATGTGCCCTTGTATTTGACAAAATATTGCCATTTTCGGCTGTTTTCAACCTTGTTTATACTCCAGAATCTACAATTATTTATCAAACAAAACAAATCTTGGACACAATGTTGGGTACCATAAGATCTTGGATGAGTTCGATTTTCACAAGGTTATTGACCATAAGTTCGTTTTCAGTCTTAAAGTCATAAATATTGATTGATTTGAACAAAAGTGTTGCTCATATCATTTTGGTTCAGGTGAGCAATATAGGACCATCATGGTCCTCTTGTTTCCTTTTCTCTCAATGGTTCCCATGCAATAATGTTCAAATAATCACCTTTTCCCCAAATTTATTTGTTTTGTTTTCTACCCTGAAGGGCAAAAAATGTTTCATTTCATTAACTGGCAATAATTTTTGTTTATGCATCATCTTTGAATTTGGACTCATGAAATTTATAAACAAACTATGTAACTGTGATAGATCTATACATTGTCAGTAATTTATCTTACACAATTTTGATATCATAAGAATCACTGGTGGTGAGCTCGGCCAATGCGTGGGACGTTTTTTCGCGATCATAGTATTCTGTCGGTGTTGTTATAAAATATCGATAAAGCCGTAGTTACGAGATTTTATAACAACACAGACGGTTTGTCAATACATACCGGTAAATCCGGTCTATTTTTAGAACAAATTCATTATTAGAAAAACTATCCAATCAGATCTTTAAACTCACATTTAAATGCAAAATATCTGTACCTTGTTGTAGCGAAAAATGTCCCTCGCTTTGGCCGAGTTCACCACCAGTGAGAATGTCCTTTATCCCTTGCGCAAACAACCTTGCTTATCTTTGCAATAATGTGTTGGGTAGAATAACCCTAATGAGATTCGCCCTATGTCAGAATTATTCGGGCAACGTCGAAAACATTAGACTTTTAATCACTGAGTCTCAGGTTCCATCCATGGTTGATGGAAATATCCTTTCTTACATTTGTCTCCCACTAATGGGTGGATGATCATATACCTAAGTGATCTGGAGGCTGGAAAAGGATGTTGTGATAGTGCTGGTAAGAGAGATACCAATACATAGAATGTACTACCATAACTTCCTTTTTAACTTCAATGCTGCCAGCTGCTCATACCACTTAGGTTTACCCTTACCTGACCCTGCGAAAAAAAGTTCAAGAATGCATGTCTAGTTCTAGACTGTTCTTGAACAGTCTAGAATGTTAAATGGCACTTCTAGAACTGTTCTAGAACAGTTCTAGACGTGCCATTTAATGTTCTAGAACAGTTCTTGAACTTTTTGCAGGTCAGACTTATCCATCCATTGATTGGAAAGGATATTCTTCTGACAGTTGGGGATCCAACCTGGGACCCCATAGTCACATATCAGAAGCACTACCAGCTTCACGATGGCTGCGGGAATCTTCGCCAATAATTATTTCATTAGTCAATAGATCATCAACTTAACCATATCCCAAATTGCAAAGCTTGAGGGTGGTCCCATTTAAAAGCTGCTGCAGATGACAAAATAGGCATGTTGTTAAAGATGGGATTTGTTAATTTTTTAGAATAGAAAATATTGAGACAAAAGAAGAAAATGCTGATTATCAGCATTTGCTTCTTTGGCCTGAATGTTTTCCTAGTGTTTTCCTATTAGAAACATCAAAACCAGGTCTTGTTTGGGAAAGGGTGAATGACCATGGCTTGGTTAGTCAATACAAGGAAACAATAAAGAGGTCAAGCCTATTGTTTCACTACATAAATAAATGATGCTATTGTTTGTGTTTCAAAGGACACCATTTATCACCATCACCCTTTTCTAAATAACAAATTCTAGCATGATCCAAATTAACCCTTTCCCAAACAAGACCCGGTTTTGACGTCCCACAACATAGAAACTTTGGAAAAACATTGTTGAAAATGAAGAAATTGCTTGTGACAAGCAATTTCTTCATTTCCCACAATGTTTTCTAACCCAAAGCGGAAAGATTTTTAAAATTCCACCAACTTGAAATTGTCGTCTGCAACACGTTTCAAATTGGAACAGTCCAATATTTTACAGTCTGGTTATGAAAAATTTAATCTCTTTCAGTCTGACACCCCTGTAGCCAACAGTACAGCAGCCCAGAAAGCCATGGATGAACGGATGACTTTGGAAGAGTTCATTGCATCGGGGCGGACGGTCCTCACAATATAAAAGCTTGGGAAAACATTGTTGAAAATGACAAGCAATTTCTTCATTTACCACAATGTTTTCTAACCCAAAGCGGAAAGATTTTTAAAATTTCACCAACTTGAAATTGTCATATCCAACACCTTTCAAAGTGGAACAGTCCAATGTTTTACTTTCTGGTTATGAATAGTTTAATCTCTTTCAGCCTGACACCCCTTTGGCCAAAAGTACAGCAGCCCAGAAAGCCAAGGATGAAGGGATTACGTTGGAAGAGTTCATTGCATCGGAGTGTACACCTCACATGATAAAAACTTGTGAAAACATTGTTGAAAATGAAGAAATTGCTTGTGACAAGCAATTTCTTCATTTTCCACAATGTTTTCTCACCCAAAGTGGAAAGATTTTTAAAATTTTATCAACTCGAAATTTTCGTCTGCAACACATTTCAAATAGGAACAGTCCATCATTTTACAGTCTGATAATGACATATTTAATCTCTTTCAGCCTGACACCCCTGTAGCCAACAGTACAGCAGCCCAGAAAGCCATGGATGAAGGGATGACTTTGGAAGAGTTCATTGCGTATGGGTGTACATCTCACATGATAAAAGCTTGGGAAAACATTGTGGAAAATGAAGAAATTGCTTATGACAAGCAATTTCTTCATTTACCACAATGGTTTCTAACCTAAACTGGAATTTTTTGTAAAATTTCATCAACTTGAAATTTTCGTCTGCAACACCTTTCAAAGTGGAACAGTCCAATATTTTACTCTTTGGTAATGAAAAATTTAATCTTTTACAGCCTGACACCCCTGTAGCCAATAGTACAGCAGCCCAGAAAGCCATGAATGAAGGGATGACGTTGGAAGAGTTCATTGCGTCGGGGTTTACACATCACATGATAAAAGCTTGGGAAAAGATTAAAGGAACATAACAAGCAATTTCTTCATTACCACAATGTTTTCTCACCCAAAATGGAAAGAAGTTTAGAATTTCATCAATTTGAAAATGTTGTCTGCAACATCTTTCAAATAGGAACTGTCCAAAAGTTTGCTGTTTGATATTGAAAAGTTTAATCTCTTTCAGCCTGACACCCCTGTAGCCAACAGTGCAGCAGCCCAGAAAGCCATGGATGAAGGGATGACGTTGGAAGAGTTCATTGCGTCGGGCCGGACGGGCAGACGGAACGCCATGCCAGATATCCTGGACTCACATAAAGCGGGAGTTGGTACGGGTCAAATAGCCTACGACATGGAAAAACTAAACTGCTCAGGTATGACAAATACTTTAAAAGGATATTTTCACCCCAAATAAGACTTAGAAATCAGCATTTTCTGCTTTTGGCACATATACCAACCCCCCCTTTGGCAGAAGGAACTCCATGCCAGATATTGGTACGGGACAGATAGCCTACGACATGGAAAAACTATACTGCTCAGGTACAACAAGGAAAAACTAAACCCAGAGCTACAAATAGGAGGGTATGATGGCTTTTTGAAATGTAATTAGCTCACCTGAGCACAAAGTGCTCAAAGTGAGCTATTGTGGTCGCTTTTTGTCCGCCGGCGTCCGTCTGTCTGTCCGTCCGTCCGTCTGTTCACATTTTGGTGTTACCACTCTAGCACCCACAAATATTGACCTTTCGTAACCAAACTTGGTCAAAACATGTATGACCATAAGATCTCGGATGAGTTTGATTTTGAGTCAGATCGGACTAGGAAGTCAGGAGTTATCTGCCCTTGAATGTCAAAAATGGCTAGTTTTGACTTTGTTACCACTCTAGTATTGACAAATATTGACCAATCGTAACTAAACTTGGTCAAAATATGTATGACCACAAATTCTCAGATGAGTTCGATTTTGAGTCAGATCGAACAAGGAAGTCTGGAGTTATGTGCCCTTGAACGTCAAAAATGGCTAGTTTTGACTTTGTTACCACTCTAGCATCTACAAATATTGATCGATCAAAACAAAACTTTGCAACAATATTGGTAACTATAAGTTCTTGGATGAGTTTGATTTTGAGTCAGATCGAACAAGGAAGTCTGGAGTTATGTGCCCTTGAACGTAAAAAATGGCTAGTTTTGACTTTGTTACCACTCTAGCATCTACAAATATTGGCCGATCAAAACAAAACTTTGCCACAATGTTGGTAACTATAAGTTCTCAGATGAGTTCAATTTTTTTTTAGATCGGACATGGAAGTTTGGAGTTATGTGCCCTTGAACGTCAAAAATGGCTAGTTTTGACTTTGTTACCACTCTAGCATCTACAAATATTGACCAATCAAGACAAAACTTTGCCACAATAAGATCCTGGATGAGTGAAACTTTCAGCTTAATTTGACTAAAAAACCCAGAGTTATTGGCCCTTGAATTTCACAAAATTACAGTTTCGACTTTATTTTCACTCTAACAATATTTTGACCAATATAAAAAAATTGGACATAATGTTGATGAGAATACTTTTATCAGAACAGAGTTATGTGCCCTTGACTGTGACAAAATTGTTTTTCTCTTCCACTTTGTTTTTACTGTAACAGCCACAAATATTGATCATTCAAGATTATGAAAGCAGTTTTCAGATGGATCATAATCTCACATCTTAAATTATGTGCTCTTGAACTTGACAACATTATGACTTTCATTCTATCTAGGTTCAGGTGAGCGATTAAGGACCATCATGGTCCTCTTGTATTTCATATATTGTTCATCAAATCCTATGTTGTGGGTACTCTTAGGAATTGTCTTATTGAAAAGATTCAAATGGTTACTCACAACATGGGTTTTGGACTTGAAATAACAAATTTGGAACGTCTTTAACCCCTCTTATCTGTTGCTCTGTTAGAACCCTTTCCGTAGACAGGCTTCGGGACTTGGGAACAGTTTCATTAAAGCAGTTTGGATGTATTGGAAATGGAGAATTATTAACCCATTCCCACACATGGAGGCTTTTTGATGCCCATGAAGAAAAATTCTTTGAAAAACATTGTGGAAAATGAAGAGATTGCTTCTGACAAGCAATGTTTTCTTCCACAAACAACTGAAATATGAAAAAATTCATTCACCTGGAATTGTTATCTGCAACATCTTTGAACTTGGACCAGTCTAAAATTGTGTCTTCTGGTAATGGGTTAATATGCACTTACAATAATTTTACGCTGACCCCTCGGCATTGTTTTACTGCTCTCAGTTGGAAAATTGACCATTTTTATTATGCTGGCTTTATTAGCGTTTCACAAACACATCAAGTTGTAGATTTAACGATCTTGATGTGTCAATGACTTTGTAAACCCTTAGTCAAGCAATACCTTATTTGCTATGGCCATATCCCCTTCATAAAGGAAGCTTTCGAAAATTCCATGAATAGTAAGAATATGTTGATGACCAACATTTCTCCTTCTTCAATATCATACAATATGAGACATCCTGTAACAGTCTATGATATTGTTTCCTAAATATTGATGTCATAAATAAGTAGATCTAGCTCTTTGATAATTATAGTCTGACCTACAGATATCAGATAATGATGCTTTTCTGAAACAATTTACCAGATTCTTGCATCCATGTTAGGTAAAGGAAGGAAAAAAGATCAGAAACTATACGGTAATATCAAAGAGTTTTCAGACAGAGCGTTTCTTCGGTCTTGAGCTATATTTTGTTGTAAGGGAAATAAGCATGTAGTTTTACAAATTAGTATAGCAGAGATTACTTCCCTTACTCCTTTGAATCATTGAGTATGATACATATATTGTTGATTATCATTCCATTGCAGAGCTGAAAAATTGAGATTTGTTATGATTTTGGCCATGATTTTGATGTCAGTAATTGAGAAAGACCCGTCAGAAAACATTGAGGAAAAGTGGAAAATGTTTTTGTGTAAAAAAAAAATATAATTATTCACTATCATTAATTTTATCACTTGCAGTCACATTCAAAATGGACTTCTATCTTCATGTTTCTTTTGTTGGGTATGGCTTTGTAGTTAACTTGTTCAGTATGTCTTTGGACATGGCATATCACTGTACATGTGATATCTGAGAATGTGCAGGATTGTGGATAACACACAGTTGTTGTGATATAACTTAGAAATATTAAATCAGGGGTTCTGAAATCTTTAAATTGACTACTTGTCCATGTTTGTTTGTTTGTTTGACAAATGTCACTTGTCCGTATGAACAATAAAGAGCAAAATGTTGGCAAGTTCTACTTGTCCGTAACCCCTTTGGGACAAGCTGGGCAACTCGGGCAATGGATTTCAGAACACCTGTAAATTTAATTGAATATGTGACATAAATAAATAGCTTTATGTCCCGTATTGAAAGATCATGGGCATACTGTTTAAGCGTTGTCTGTATGTCTGTCCATCTGTCTGTCAGTCCAAAACTTAATGTGAAAAGTTAACATAAGCGTTTCCGGAGGCTTTGCTGTTTAACAAACTTATCTTGTTTCATAGGATAGTGCAAATTGAAAGATCCAATGGTATTTTCAGTGGTAACTTTCTACTGACACTAGGTATATTTGAAATTTTGATAGTGTGATAAAATTAAATGTTATTTTTGTGTGTATTTCAGATAACAATCAAGTTCAACAGACCTCCACCGCGGCATCCACTAGTCAAGGTTCCTAGCAGACGGTCATTTTGTATAGAGTAAACAAATATATGGGGGGGAGTGTGATGAAATAAAATGATACTTTCGTGTGTATTTCAGATAATAATCAAGTTCAACAGACCTCCACCACGGCGTCCACTAGTCAAGGTTCCTAGCAGACGGACATTTTGTATAGAGTAAACAAATATATGGGGGGGAGTGTGATGAAATAAAATGTTATTTGCTTGTGTATTTCAGATAATAATCAAGTTCAACAGACCACCACTGCATCTACTAGTCAAGGTTCCTAGCAGACAGACATTTTGTATAGAGCAACAAATATATGTGGGGGAGTGTGATAAAATTAAATGTTATTTTTGTGTATTTCAGATAATAATCAAGTTCAACAGACCACCACTGCATCCACTAGTCAAGGTTCCTAGCAGACAGACATTTTGTATAGAGCAACAAATATATGTGGGGGAGTGTGATAAAATTAAATGTTATTTTTGTGTATTTCAGATAATAATCAAGTTCAACAGACCACCACTGCATCTACTAGTCAAGGTTCCTAGCAGACAGACATTTTGTACAGAAATACAGATTAGAGGGGATAAAAGATTTTTAAGAATGCAAAATATCATTTGTTGTCAGTCAAACCATATATTGTGGAAACTAATTTGAATCATCTCTTTGAGAGGATTGAAATGAGTACCCACAATATAGGGTTTGGAATTAACCCTTTGCCAAACATTAAAATTTAGACTGTCCGAATTTGAAAATTGTTGCAGGCAGCATGAAAATCCTGAATTCATGTTTATAAAAGTAGGATTTGTGTATAATATAAGACAGAAAATATTGAGGGGAAAAGAGAAATTGCTGATTGTAAGCAATTTTTTCTTTTCTCTCAATATTTTCTTAACATATTTTTATTAGGGAAATCAAAATCAGGTCTTGTTTGGAAAAGGATTGAATTGTCACTTTATAGATGATTCAAATGAGTACCCACAACAATTGGTTTGGAATTAAATCAACATTTTTAGAAAAACATCTTTACCCCCTCTTATATGTTGCTCTGTAAAATTGTAGTTTTGAATCTCATATCATGTGATCTGCCATGTGACTCATTTCTGCCTTTTGATTGGACGGTTCAAAATGAGGCTGTACAGTTTAATTTGAAGTGCTGTGTTTTTTTAATGAAAAAGTGTGATTTTTTGTGAAATTTTGAAAGTTTGGGCTTATGATTTTTTTTTCTTTTACGCAATATCAGAAGAAAGAAAGATCTCTTGTGTATGAATATGATTATATGGTTTTGAAAGCTGGTTTTAACTACAAAAGTTTTATATGAATTTATATACATGTATCAAATATTATCAAGAGAAAAATAGGAAATTTGTTTAACCCATTACCAAACGGCAAAATTTAAGGGTGGTCCAAATTGAAAGATAATGCAGACGACAATTTCAAGTGAATGAAATTTTTATTTTTTGTGTATTTTTGGATGGAAATCATTTTCCACAATGTTTTCCATTGCCATTATTTTGCAGGGAGTCAAAAGGAGTTATTGTGTGGTATTGGGTTAATTGGTCTTAATTGGTCTTAAAATGAGGCTATGAAATGAGACAAAATTGATATGCAATTAAATTAAGGTATTGTGTTCTATGGCATTAACAAAATGTTAGTTTTAAGAAAATACCCACCTTTTTATCACAAAATTCCTTCCAGGTTTTTGACTGGATGTTTATAAAACCTTCTGATGAACGCAACTATTTACAAGTCTTTGAGTGGATATTTGACAATTTAAAAAGGTACCGGTAGTCTGCAATGTTTTGAATTTGGTTCTGTCAAAAAAAAAAACAGTGTCTTTAATTATTTTCGTGAAACATCAGTAAAGTGGTGGTGTAAATTGTGACTATGGCACTTTTGTTTGGAAATCAGCTGGAAAAAAGTTATTGCTGACCTACCAAAATTTTGGTTGGTCATCAATAACTTTTTTATCTGCTGATTTTCACAAGATCTAAACCCTGACCTATTTTTGCTTTCTTTGCTTCAAACCTTACCATTCTCAGATTGGTCAAGTGTTAACATAATTATTGAAGATTTTCTGAATTTGTTATGTATTAAGGTGATTCACCAGTGTGTAGAATGTTGATTGTTCTGTTTGTATTTACTAGTCCGAATGTTTTTACTCCACCAACATCGATAGATTTGATGTATGTGTACATTATTTTAACCCTTTCGCAAACAAGACCTGGTTTTTACGTCCTTAATAGAATAGGCTTGGGAAAACATTGAAACAAAAGAAGAAACTGCTGATAACCAGCAGTTCCTCCTTTTGTCTCAACGTTTTCTATGCCATATTTTAGACAAATTTTATCTTTAAGGTAGAACCGGATACTTTTAAAACTTTAAGCTACGGTCATAAATTTGATATCTTTGGAAACTAGAAGCTATTTCCGGTTCAAATCCGAAATTCATTTCCTCGTTCATGTCGTGACGACGTTACCACGACGACGTCAACACAGGCACTTCGCACGTTTTTTACGTCGAATTTCTATAGCCCGGAAAGGCACAAAATTGCGTTTTGGTCGGGCAATTTCAATGTCATGATAATTAAAATTACATTGATGGAAAGATCTTTTCAAACGTTATAAGATGATACAAAAATCAATTATTTCGGACTGACGACGCAGAAAAAAACGACGAACTTTCATCTTTTTTCCACGTCAGATTTCGAGGAAAAACTAACTTTAGAGCAGAATTTCGTAAAATTGGCCAGAACGATTTTTGCCATTTTTCATTATTATATTGCACTCTCATATTGTAAGCATTTGGCAAGAAATCAGAAAAATTCCCCGTACCGATTTTTAATAAAACATATTCAAATATTGTTGGTATGGGTCAAAGTTATGCAGTCGGGCGTCGGCAAATTTCGACTTAAAATCACTTTACGACGGATTTTCGTAAAATTGACTAGAAGAACTTTACATTATTTCATTTTACATCCATATTGTAGGTGTTATGCAAAAAATCAGAAAAGTTCACTGTATCGTTTTTAATAAAACGTGTTTGAATGTGTTAGGTATCAATCAAAATTTGCACAGTCGGACGTCGACGTCGATTTTGAAACTACGTACGTTGACGAGCAACAAGGATGTAGACGCGCCGGGGTTTTCAAACTGCTCAAGACCACATTTGTTAACTCAATTAGTCGGACAGCGAAAGTAAATCTCTATTGTATAAATAAATACCTAGCAAGAAGTACAGAATCGGGATAACAGTCGACACGCTCACGAAAGCCTATTCGAGGGGACAACGAAAACGGGATTGAAAAGATTCTTTCGAAAAAGAATATGCGGAAAATATTGGTAACCAACAGTAAAAAATGTCATGGAATAAATAAACCGCTTCTGTTCGCATGATGTGGGAAAATAGAAAATATAAGAATAATAAAATGAATAAAATAAATAAAAATTAATGCGAATATATATAACATCGCAATATCAAAAATTAATGTCATTCGCATTGCATCAACTTCTATAGGATAATTTTTAGCTCCACTGGCCGAAGGCCAGCGGGGCTTATGTCATGGCCCTGTGTCCGTCGTCCGTCCGTCCGTCCGTCCGTCCGTGCGTAAACTTTTTCTTTAAACATCTTCTTCTCCAAAACTACTGGACCAATTTCAACCAAACTTCACAGGAATCTTCCTTGTATGAACCTCTTCCAAATTCCTTCAAAAAATTAAATTCCGTGCAGATCTTGAATTTTAATTATTTAAATTAAATTAAATTTTCGAAAAATCTAAAAAAATCTTCTTCTCCAAAACTATTAGACCAATTTCAACCAAACTACGCAAGAATCTTCCTTACATGAACCTCTTTTGAATTCCTTCAAAAAAATAAAATCCGTGCAGAACTTGAATTTTAATTAAATAAATTAAATTAAATTTTCGAAAAATCTTTAGAAATTCTTCTTCTCCAAAACTACTGGACTAATTTCAACCAAACTTCACAGAAATCTTCCTTGCATGAATCTCTACCAAATTCCTTCAAAAGAATAAAATCCGCGCAGAACTTGAATTTCAATTAATTTAATTGATTTAAATTTTCAAAAAATCTTTAAAAATTCTTCTTCTCCAAAACTACTGGACCAATTTCAATCAAACTTCACACGAATCATCCTTGCATGAATCTCTACCATTTTTTTTTCAAAAGAATAAAATCTATGCAGAACTTGAATTTTAATTAATTTAATTGAATTAAATTTTCAAAAAATCTTTAAAAATTCTTCTTCTGCAAAACTACTGGACTAATTATACCCCCCACAACAAAGTTATGGGGGGTATACTGGATTCAGGTTGTCCGTCCGTTTGTCCGTCCGTCCGTCCGTCCGTGGACATAATTTTGTGTCCTCTTCTCCTCCCACAGTTTTTGATCGATTTTGCTGAAATTTTAGCAGGTTGTTTCCTATCATATGAAGTTGTGCACCTGCAATTTTCATCTTGATCCAGGCAGTAGTTTCAAAGTTATGCCACTTTGAACTTTAGCACTTTTTCAGTGACAACGCGCTAGTGGGGGGTATTTGTCCGCTTTGCGACAGTTCTAGTTTCAACCTAACTTCACAGAAATCTTCCTTGCATGAATCTATACCAAATTCCTTCAAAAGAATAAAATCCGCGCAGAACTTGAATTTTGATTAATTTAATTGATTTAAATTTTCGAAAAATCTTTAAAAAAAATTCTTCTCCAAAACAACTGGACCAATTTCAACCAAACTCTACAGAAATGTTCCTTGCATTAATCTCTTCTTAGTTCCTTCAAAAAGATAAATTCTATGTCGAACTTAAATTTTGATTAATTTAATTAAATTAAATTTTCGAAAAATCTTTAAAAATTCTTATTCTCCAAAACTACTGAACCAATTTCAACCAAACTTTACAGAAATGTTCCTTGCATTAATCTCTTCTTAGTTCCTTAAAAAAATAAATTCTATGTAGAAATGAAATTTTAATTATTGAAATTAAATTAAATTTTTGAAAAATCTTCTTTTCCAAAACTACTGGACCAATTTTAACAAAACTTCACATGAATCTTCCTTGCATTTATCTCCTCTAAATTCCTTACAAAATTATTTCCGTGTAGAACTTAAATTTTAATAAATTTAATAAAATTGAATTTTCGAAAAATTGTTAAACAATCTTCTTCTCCAAAACTACTGGACCAATTTCAACCAAACTTCACAGGAATGTTCCTTGCATGAATCTCTTCAAAATTCCTTCACGTTCGGATGAAAAGCTTGGTGGGCTAGGCTTTTTTTTGCTATATGAAAAAGTGTAATTTTAAGAATTTTTTTAAAAACATTTCTGCTCCTTAATCACTTATTGGATTTCATTCTGGTGTAGCATGAGAATCTTCTTTGAATAGACCTCTATTGTATTCCTTGAAGAAGTTCATGGTCTAAATTTCTAAAAGCCAGTGGAGCGATACAGGGCCATCTTGGCCCTCTTGTTGTTTCATTTCTTCTAATATCAAAATCGCAGTAGTAAATGCAGCTTATTTAATATCTCTTTAAAATGTTGTCATCGATGAAAAATAAACAAAGACTCTATCATATATGCACAGTCAGAATTTATAAATGTTTTTACTTCAACCCATATGTTACAATTGACCATTATCTAATTACGATGTGATTTTGACGTTTCGACCAAAATTGATTGGGAAAATGTTTAGAGAAAAGAAGAAAATAGCGACAGTCACAATTTCTCTTTTTTATATCAATATGTCTAATAAAATACACGAATTCCAAGTAAATGCATTTGCATAAGTTTTTTTTTTCTTGTGGAGCAGTTTTAAATCCCGGCGTGTGTTCATTCTTGTTGCGCATCAACGTAGGTAGTTTCGACGTCGACGCCCGACTTTGTAAATTTTTATTTATACCGAACACATTCAAACACGTTGTATTAAAAAACTATACAATAAACTTTTCTGAGTTTTTGCATTTCACATGCAATAAGGATGCAAAATGAAATAACATAAAATCACGGTGGCCAATTTCACAAAATTCCTTCATAAATTGATTTTTAGTCGAAATTTGCTGACACTCGACTGCATAAATTTGACGCATACCATCAATATTTGAATATGTTTTATTAAAAATCGGTACGGGGAATTTTTCTGATTTCTTGCCACATGCTTACAATAGGAGCGTGCAATATAATAATCAATAAATAGCAAAAATTGTTCTGGCCAATTTTACGAAATTCTGCTCTAAAGTTAGTTTTTCCTCGAAATCTGACGTGGAAAAAAGATGAAAGTTCGTCGTTTTTTCTGCGTCGTCAGTCCGAAATAATTGATTCTTGTATCATTTTATTAGGCTTGAAAAGATCTTTCCATCAATGTAATTTTCATTGTTGTGACGTTGAAATTGCCCCACCAAAACGCCATTTTGTGCATTTCCGGGCTATAGAAATTTGATGTAAAAAACGTGCGAGGTACCTATGTTGACGTCGTCGTGGTAACGTCGTCACGGCATGAACGAGGAAATGAATATCGGATTTGAACCAGAAATAGCTTCTAGTTTCCAAAGATAGCAAATTTATGACCGTAGCTTTAAGTTTTAAAAGTATCCGGTTCTACCTTAATAACATCCATTTTGTCATTTGTGGCACTTTTTGAAGTGGATCCCCCTGAAATTTTGACGTTTGGGAAAAGGTAAATGGCAGAGATCTTTGCTTCTGTCTATTTTGAATATTTTAGTATATCTTTCCCAAACAAGACTTGGGCTGTGTTTTGCTAATCAATTTGCGAAAAAAAAAATTTTTCCGTAAATTATGTAACAATTCATTTGATTGAACCAGAAATATGCCTAGGGCCATTTAGGACCAATCAGAAGGCCTATGTTCAAAATTTATGCAAAAAAAAATGTTAGTAAGTTCATTCAGTAAAACATGGCTTTGGTTTTGATGTCCCTGTTGGAAAAGACTTTGGAATCATTAAGGCAAAAGAAAAAAATGCTGATAATCAGTATTTTCAACTTTTGCCTCAATATTTTCTAAGTAAGATGTATACTATCTATCTACTTATATATTGTTTTCTGTAGCAGATTTTAACCCTTTCCCAAACAACGAAATTTTAGGTGATCCCCTTCAAAAACTGCCACGAATGACAAAATGGATGTTATTAAAGATAGGATTTGTGTAAAATTTGGCACAGAAAATATTGAGACAAAAGGAGAAAATGCTGATTATCAGCATTTTCTTCTTTTGCCTCGATGTTTCTCAAAGCCTTTTCTGTCAGAGACGTCAAAACCTGGTCTTGTTTGGGAAAGGGTTAACTCCTTTTCCAAACTATCCCTGGCTCTATTATCTCAGTCAGAGAAAGATATACAAAATATTGAGAGAAAAGAAAATGTTGACTTAACCCTTTCCCAATCGACAAAAATTTAGGGTGTTTTAATTTGAAAGCAGTTGCATTGAACTAATTATATGTGAAAAAAGAACAGATTTGTGTACAATATAGCATAGAAAATATTGAGAAAAAGGAAGAAACTGCTCGTTATCAGCAGTTTCTTCATTTGTCTCAATGTTTTCAAAGGTAATTTCTATTTGAGACGTCAAAACTAGTTCTTGTTTGGGAGAGGGTTAATTTCTCCTTTTCTATCAATGTTTAACAGCTATCAGTTTCATATTTTTTGTAATATTTATTTTATTGTTTCGAATAGCTTTCAATTTGGACAAGTCTAAAAAAGTTAGGTTAGGAATGTGGGATAGAGTTTTCGTCATATTGACATAAGAGTTTTAACCCTTTCCCAAACAACATCATTTTGGACTGTTTGGCTGCCGACTGTTCTTATTTTAAAGGCATTGCAGATACCAATTTCTAAGTCAATAAAGAAAGGATTGGTGAACAATATAGCACAGAAAATATTGAGACTAAAGGAGAAACTGCTGGTCATCAGCAGTTTCTTCTTTTGTTTCAATGTTTTCCCAAGCCTTTTCCTATAGGGACGTCAAAAGCAGGTCTTGTTTGGGAAAGGGTTAATCCTCTCACAGCAGACGACAAAATGGATGTTGATAGGATTTGTGTATAGTAAAGCCAATGAGCTGTTTAGTCAAAGAAGAAAATATTGCTTATAAATGTTTTCTTCTTTTGTCTCAATGTTTTTTCAAGCATTTTCTATAGTGGATGTCAAAATCAGTTTTTGTTAATGAAAAGGTTTTTAAAAGATGAATAATGTTTGTATTTTAAGTCAGTATTCATTTTCACAATGTTTGTATATAATGTATATTAACAATTAAATGTTTTCATTTAAATAAATTTGTTTTTGTTCCTTAACCAATTCACACACAGTGAAGCCTTTTGATGCCCCTGAAGAAAAAATGCTTTTGAAAACATTGTTGGAAATGAAAACAACGCATGTAACAAGCAATTTCTTCATTTTTCCACAATGTTTTCTATCCAAAATGGTAAGATTTTTAATGTTTCATCAACTTAAAATTGTCATATGAAACACTATCTTGGGAAAACATGTAGTATACTAATCGACGGATACTCTCGATTAGACATCCCTTTCCCATGTCACAAAACCTTAGAAATGATTGTCAAAAAAGAAATTTGAGCAATTTCTATCGGTGGCTCTGTCTCTGGCGGCTGGCTCTGTCTCTGCGTGTTAGGTTATCAAAGTTAGTCCATCACAAAATAGGTGTCGAAGTATTATACCTAATTGACTAAAACACTGAACAGGTCATATTGCGAATGAGGAATGGTTCAGTCACTGATTCAACGCTTTCCAAAACAGATATACCTCACTAAGGAGAAGATCTGTGTAAAAGGAGCATAACTCTGCCTTGCTTAAAATTTATTACGAGAGTTATTGTCCTTTGTATTAAAAAAAAATGCTTGTTCGGACAAATGTAGTGGCAGGGGCATTTCATTACCTGCAGTAATAGATTTCTAGTTTAGGACTTCTTCAATTCGAAATTATGTCCAGACATGCAGTCATTATGCACGGATCCGGATGAACTTAAGTCCCTTATGTCAGAGAAATGTATCTGCGCATTATTGTGAAGTATCAAGATTTATCATTGAAATCTGTGAGAAAAAAGAGAGGAAAATGCTGTTTATCAGCCAACGTAGAAAAGAATCAAAACTTGCATATCAAAAATATTTTGAAGACACCTTTATGGCAAGCCAAATGCACATTAAGTAGAAAAACCTGGTTTTTCACAGAAAAACCTAGTTTATCAGTTTGATAAACCAGGTTTTTCTAGAAAAACCAGGTTTTTCACACATAAACCTACGATATCAACTGAAAAACTAGGTTTTTCTGAAAAACCTGGTTTATCACTTTGATATCCCAGGTTTATGAGAGAAAAACCTGGTTTTTCTAGATAAACCTGGTTTATCAATTGATATCGCAGGTTTTGTAGAAAAACCTGGTATATGTATGAAAAACCTGGTTTTTCTAGAAAAACCTAGTTTATCAGTTGATATCGTAGGTTTGTGAGTGAAAAACCTGGTTTATCAAATTGATAAACTAGGTTTTTCTGTGAAAAACCAGGTTTTTCAAACTTTTTGTTCTCTCTTATTTAGACCGCAAGCCAAATGCACACTAAGTCTGATAAACCAGGTTTTTCTCTAAGGTCACGTGATTTTGATATCGCAAGTTTCTCGATATTTCATTGGGCGATTAGTTACACCTCAGATAAAGAAGGTTCAAAGCAACTGAACTAATAGGCCTAGTGGGAATTTCTCGAGGTCGATAACTCATTCTTATTTCTTAACCCATTACCAGATTGCAAAAGTTAACACTGATTTAGATTTTACAGACGGCAATTTCAAGTGAATAGAATTTTACATTTATTGGTCATAGAGAGTATAAATATTGTGGGAAATGAAGAAATTGCTTGTCACAAGCAACGCCGTATTTTTCGACAATGTTTCCCAAACTGTAGACTTCTCCAAAGTCAAATAATAAGTTAAACGATTCAAGATGCATTATGTTTACTTTTTTTCAAAGTTAGATTTAAATGTCAAAACTTTATGGAATATGATTTTCTTTTGATTATACAATGTGGATTACTTTTTCCCAATGTTTTCAAATAGCTTAGCCCTAGATACAGACCTACTGTCGAAATAAAACTTTGTGTACATGTACCAGTCAACACATATTTAGGAAAAATGGATGAGGCTAACCAGTAGTGTTTTTGTTTGTGTTTTGTTGTTGTTGTTCCTTTTTTTGTTCCCCTGAATGTTTCTGTTAATGGATAAAATTGCTGTTAATAATGATTGGAGTAATGTACTGCTACAATAAAGAACAGAAGGGTTGTTTGCTTTTTTCTCTATGTTACCCAAACTTTTCTTGTGAGGAATGCAGAATTCAGGTGTTCATAGGGTATGGGTTAAGAGAAATGTATAGGTCTTGATCAAAATTGCGTATGAGTAAGGTTGCTCTTATATGCCACATGGGCTCTTTTAGCAGCCTCAAACTGATTTGCTGATCAGGATGAAATTTCAGATACAAAATAATTTCAGATGGACGAGTCATACACTAATGGAGAACAAGAGCCAAACAGTTACACACAAAAAATCTTTTGTCTAATTGTGCATATGTGTAAGCATATTTTTAATTGATAAACAACACCAGATAAAAAAGTTATTAATGAGCAAACAAAATTTTGCTCGGTCATCAATAACTTTTTATCAGGTACTATTTACAAGCATCATTACATCAAGAGAAGCCACTGAAATTTACGTCTCTGCAGTTTCACATTCAAATTCGAAAGAGAAATATAATCCTCGCTATCGTTTGCAATATGTACTAGCTAGGACCCCACTGAAATTAAAATGAACATATAACTCCAATGCTATCTGGAATTAATTGATCTCAATCAGTAACAAGCTGGACTGTGGTAACATTTGAATAGTCGTTCTGGGACTTGGGGGTTTGCCCAAATAATGGCCTTTCTAGATTTACTGTAATATGCTATCAGCGATCGCTCTGTTGGAACCAATGAAATTCCGAGAAACTTGGGATATCAAGACACGTGACAAAATTTTGTTATACCAGGTTTAAGTGAGGAACCAATTAAACAATGAGAAACTTGGGATATCAAAACACGTGACCTCGAGAGAAAAACCTGGTTTATCAAACTTTGAAAAACCTAGTTTATCAGAATTAGTGTGCATTTGGCTTGCCTCTGTATGTGAAAAACCAGGTTTATCACCATGTATCCGAGATAAACCTAGTTTATCAGTTTGATAAACCAGGTTTTTATAGAAAAACCAGGTTTTTCACACATAAACCTACGATATCAACTGATAAACTAGGTTTTTCTGAAAAACCTGGTTTATCACTTTGATATCCCAGGTTTATGAGAGAAAAACCTGTTTTTTCTAGATAAACCTGGTTTATCAATTGATATCGCAGGTTTTGAAGAAAAACCTGGTATATGTATGAAAAACCTGGTTTTTCTAGAAAAACCTAGTTTATCAGTTGATATCGTAGGTTTATGTGTGAAAAACCTGGTTTTTCTAGAAAAACATGGTTTATCAAGCTGATAAACTAGGTTTTTCTGTGAAAAACCAGGTTTTTCTACTTAGTGTGCATTTGGCTTGCCATACACCTTGAATGTAGTCTCCATGTAAGATCAAACCAAAGACGAAGGACGACCACATCTAAACAACAAAACCTACACTCTGCTTAAACATGCAAAACAAGATTCTACTGGCTTAGATACACTAAAAACACAACAAACTGTTCACTAATGATGAAGAAAAAACACAAATTCTAAATGAACAATCTCGGTCTGTTTTCATCAACAAGACACCTTTGTCGCTTAGCTGAAATAAAACTTCAGAACACAAATGATGCAGACATTCATCACGCCAGACCCAGCCCTCACAAACCCATGCTCAACATTGAAATATCTGAAATGGGATCGAAAATTGCTAAAAAGTCTGAACCCGTAGAAAGCTGCTGGCCTTGATGAACTAAGACCAATCATACTAAAGAATTGTACCAAAGGAATTGCGCCAATCATAACACAGCTTTGTAAGAAATCTCTTGAGACGAATACTTTACCGAGCATTAACAGAAAAAAGGCGAACATCGCCCCTGTATTAAAAAAGTCAGACCAAGCCAATCATCTCCCGATCTTTCTCACCTGCATCTTATGCAAACAACTTGAACACACCATTGCCTCTTGTATAACTAAACACTTTGACAAAACCTATTCTGCGACTTACAGCACGACTTTTGGGGAAAAAATCCTGTCTGACCCAACTCTTGGGCTTGATAGATGATATCCTCATAAATGAAAAAAAAAAAAACAAGTTGACCTGATCCTGTTTGATTTTTCAAAGGCGTTTGATATGGTAAAACATGAGAAAGTGTTGTCAATGTTACATTATCATGGCAGTGGAGGTTACACTCTGGCAGGGATCAAAGCCTTTGTAGACAAAAGGACACAATCAGTCATGGTCAATGGATCCATGTCCACCACCATACCGGTTCATTCAGGTGTCCCCCAGGGTTCGGTCTTCGGCCCCCTACTATTTCTCATCTATATCAATGATCTCCCTGAATATGTACAATTCTCTAAAGTCTGTCTCTTTGCTAATGATACTGCAATTTACTTGTCACTAACTATCATATCCCATTCCAGCCTGTTACAACAGGATCTACTCAAACTTGAGAGATGAGAATCAGACTGGGGCATGTCTTTCAATCCTGCCAAATGCCAAGTCATACAGACTACCAAGAGAAAGACACAATTGTTAACACACTATTTTCTACATAATACACTACTTGAAAAGGTCTCCCCCACAACATATTTAGGTGTTACAATCTCAAACGACTTATTATTAAATAGCGGCTTGTCAAGCCCCAGCTAGAGTACTGTGCTGCAGTATGGGCTCCAGTCTGCTCCACACTCAGGAACACTGATTGACCAGATTGAATTTGTGCAGCGGATAGCAGCTCGCTAGGCCAAGCGAGACTGGTCGCACATGTAATGTCTCGGCTATGTTAGACGCTGTCTGTTGTAGAAGATTAGACTTGCGCGGTATTAACCAACGGCTGGATACATTCATAACATTGTAAATGATAAAGTAGTCGTCCCTCACCCTCAAATATTGTCAAACCTGTCAGGCCACTTAGAAATCCCCATACTCTGACATTCCAACAACTACATACCCAAACTGATCCACATAAATTTGCCTTTTACCATAGAACAACTGTCCATTGGAATGCATTACCACCTGATATTGTGACACTGCCTCCAAATGAGTTCAGTCTGGCTGTAAGCCGGATTGAACATATCTCTCCATAAACAAATCCCTAGCTATTTTGACTTTTCAATTTTCTTTTAAACTGTTTTCTCTCTACTGTGTTTTCATTTTCGTCTTTGACAGTGACGCACAAGTCTAAGTTCCCCCAACATGGAATTTGAATAAAAGGTAGATAGATAGATTTTTTTAAACTAGCGCGCAGAGACAGTGCCAGCCTCCAGAGACAGGGCCAGCCGCCAGACACAGAGCCACAGATAGAAATTACTCAAGTTTCTTTTTGCCAATCATTTCTAAGGTTTTGTGACATGGGAAAGTGATGTCTAATCGAGAGCATCACTCGATTAGTATATAACATGTTTTGGCTGCGGCAATTGGCTATCTACCGTTGGAATATACATAAATAGCCTACATGATGTAAACAAGAAAAATCACACAGGGTCGACTCACGACGACAATGATCCTGTGAAAACCCAGCCGACTTTGAAGCCCACAGAATTAGAATAGACAGATAAATAGTCTTGGGGGAGCATGTCATTCCCGGTTTTTCGCTTTTAAGCACCAAAGGAAAATATTCGGACTCACCTGTTTTTGTCCAAAAATCGTGATCCCAGAGACAGAGCCACACATGGCCGGAAGCGCCCCAGAGGATTTGAATAGCAGAGGCATTGGCTCTGTCTTTAGTTTCCGTACCGTGGCATGTGTCCACTCCCGGGGTGAATAGTCATTTTACACCAAAATACGTAGATCATATGCATTTTGAACATTTGACCCGGGGTCAATAGTCATTAGCTCCACTGACCGAAGGCCAGCGGGGCTTATGTCATGGCCCTGTGTCCGTCGTGCGTCCGTGCGTGCGTGCGTGCGTCCGTGCGTGCGTGCGTAAACAATTTTCAAACATCTTCTTCTCCAAAACTACTGGACCAATTTCAACCAAACTTCACATGAATCATCCTTGCATGAATCTCTATCAAATTCCTTCAAAAGAATAAAATCTGTGCAGAACTTGAATTTTAATTAATTTAATTGAATTAAATTTTCGAAAAATCTTTAAAAATTCTTCTTCTCCAAAACTACTTGACCAAATTCAACCAAACTTCACAGGAATCTTCCTTGCATATATCTCTACCAAATTCTTTCAAAAGAATGAAATCCACGCAGAACTTGAATTTTAATTAATTTAATTAATTTAGATTTACGAAGAATCTTTAAAAATTCTTCTTCTCCAAAACTACTTGACCAATTTCAACCAAACTTCACAGAAATCTTCCTTGTATGAATCTCTTCTTAATTCCTTCAAATAGATAAATTCTGTGTATAACTTTAATTTTAATTAATTTAATTGAATTAAATTTTCGAAAAATCTTTAAAAATTCTTCTTCTCCAATACCACTGGACCAATTTTAACCAAACTTCACAGAAATCTTCCTTGCATAAATTTCTACCAAATTCCTTCAAAAGAATAAAATCCGCGCTGAACTTGAATTTTAATTAATTCAATTAATTTAAATTTTCGAAAAATCTTCAAAAATTCTTCTTCTCCAAAACTACTTGACCAATTTCAACCAAACTTCACAGAAATCTTCCTTGTATGAATCTCTTCTTAATTCCTTCAAAAAGATAAATTCTGTGTGTAACTTAAATTTTAATTAATTTAATTGAATTAAATTTTTGAAAAATCTTTAAAAATTCTTTTCCTCCAAAACTACTGGACCAATTTCAACCAAACTTTACAGAAATGTTCCTTGCATGAATCTCTTCTTAATTCCTTCAAAAAAAAAAAAATTATGTGTAGAACTTAAATTTTGATTAATTAAATTAAATTAATTTTTCGAAAAATCTTCTTTTCCAAAACTACTGGACCAATTTTAACCAAACTTCACATGAATCATCCTTGTATGAATCTCTTCTAAATTCCTTAAAAAAAGTAATTTAAGTGTAGAACTTGAATTTTAATAAATTTAATTAAATTGAATTTTCAAAAAATTATTAAACAATCCTCTTCTCCAAAACTACAGGACCAATTTCAACCAAACTTCACAGGAATCTTCCTTGCATGAATCTCTTCCAAATTCCTCCACGATCGGATAAGAAGCTTGGCCGCTGTGGGCAAGGCTTATTTTTCGCTATATGAAACATAGTGTAATTTTTTAGAAAATTTCAAAAACATTTCTGCTCCTTAATCACTTATTAGATTTCATTCTGGTGAGGCATGAATCTTCTTTGGATAGCCCTCTATTGTATTCCTTGAAGAAGTTTGTAGTCTAAATGTCTAAAAGCCAGTGGAGCGATACAGGGCCATCTTGGCCCTCTTGTTTTTAGCTCCACTGGCCGAAGGCCAGCGGGGCTTATGTCATGGCCCTGTGTCCGTCGTCCGTCCGTCCGTGCGTCCGTGCGTGCGTCCGTGCGTAAACTTTTTCTTTAAACATCTTCTTCTCCAAAACTGCTGGACCAATTTCAACCAAACTTCACATGAATTATCCTTGCATGAATCTCTACCAAATTCCTTCAAAAGAATAAAATCTATGCAGAACTTGAATTTTAATTAATTTAATTGAATTAAATTTTCGATAAGATCTTTAAAAATTCTTCTTCTCCAAAACTACTGGACCAATTTCAACCAAACTTCACAGAAATCTTCCTTGCATGAATCTCTACCAAATTCCTTCAAAAGAATAAAATCCGAGCAGAACTTGAATTTTAATTAATTTAATTGATTTAAATTTTCGAAAAATCTTTAAAAATTCTTCTACTCCAAAACTACCGGACCAATTTCAACCAAACTTCACACGAATCATCCTTGCATGAATCTCTACCAAATTCCTTCAAAAGAATAAAATCTATGCAGAACTTGAATTTTAATTAATTTAATTGAATTAAATTTTCGAAAAATCTTTAAAATCTCTTCATCTCCAAAACTACTGGACCAATTTCAACCAAACTTCACAGAAATCTTCCTTGCATGAATCTCTATCAAATTCCTTCAAAAGAATAAAATCCGCGAAGAACTTGAATTTTAAATAATTTAATTGATTTAAATTTTCAAAAAAATCTTTAAACAAAAATTCTTCTCCAAAACAACTGAACCAATTTCAACCAAACTTTACAGAAATGTTCCTTGCATTAATCTCTTCTTAATTCCTTCAAAAGAATAAATTCTATGTAGAACTTAAATTTAAATTAATTTAATTAAATTAAATTTTCGAAAAATCTTTAAAAATTCTTCTTCTCCAAAACTACTGGATCAATTTCAACCAAATTTTACAGAAATGTTCCTTGCATTAATCTTTTCTGAATTCCTTAAAAAAGATAAATTCTATTTAGAACTTAAATTTTTATTAATTAAATTAAATTAAATTTTCGAAAAATCTTCTTTTCCAAAACTACTGGACCAATTTTAACCAAACTTCACATGAATCTTCCTTGCATTTATCTCCTCTAAATTTCTTAAAAAAAATAATTTCTGTGAAGAACTTAAATTTTATTAAATTTGATTAAATTGAATTTTCGAAAAATTGTTTAACAATCTTCTTCTCCAAAACTACAGGACCAATTTCAACTGAACTTCACAGGAATCTTCCTTTCATGAATCTCTTCCAAATTCCTTCACGATCGGATGAAAAGCATGGCCGTTGTGGGCTAGGATTTTTTTCTGCTATATGAAACAGTGTAATTTTAAGAAAATTTTAAAAATATTTCTGCTCCTTAATCACTTATTGGATTTCATTCTGGTGTAGCATGAATCTCCTTTGAATAGACCTCTATTGTATTCCTTGAAGAAGTTGGTAGTCTAAATGTCTAAAAGGCAGTGGAGCGATACAGGGCCATCTTGGCCCTCTTGTTCACCAAGCATGAATATAAATTTAGAACAAGTGTCACGGGGGGATTCATCAAGGTTTTTTTTCCAGAAATGAATAGAAATACTGGTGGTGAACTCGGCCAAAGCGTGGGACGTTTTTCTCGCGATCATTGTATTCCGTCGGTGTTGTTATTAAATATCGTAACGGCTTCGATAAAGCCGTAGTAACGAGATTTTATAACAACACCGACGGTTTGTCGATAGATATCGGTAAACCCGGTCTATTTTAAGAACAAATTCATTGTTATTAGAAAAACTATCCAATCAGATCTTTAACCCTTTTCCAAACAACACAATTTTAGGGTGATCCACTTCAAAAATTGCCACAAATGACAAAATAGAAGTTATCAAAGATGAAATTTGTGTAATATGTGGCTTAGAAAATATTGAGACAAAAGGAGAAACTGCTGGTTATCAGCAGTTTCTTCTTTTGTTTATATATTTTCCCAGGCCTTTTCTATTGAGGACGTCGAAACCAGGTCTTGTTTGGGAAGGGGTTAAACTCACATTTAAACGCAAAATATATGTACCTTGTTGTAGCGAAAAACGTCCATCGCTTTGGCCGAGTTCACTACCAGTGAGAAATATACGTACAGCATGTGTCCCGGGGTGAGTAGTCATTTTAGCTCCACTGGCCTTCAGGTCAGCGGGCTATTATCATGGCGCTGTGTCCGTCGTGCGTGCGTGCGTCCGTCCGGTCGTCAACTTTTTCTAAAAGAATCTTCTCCTCAGAAACTACTTCATGGATTTCAATGAAACATGAAAGATCCATAGGTGGTCCTCTATCAGATTCCTTCAATTAGTTCTGATTGAACCAGAAAGTCTTGAGTTACCGTATCTGCCCTTGAATTAAAAATGGCTGTTTGACTTTGTTTTTCACTCTAGCACTTAAAAATAGTGACCAATGAAGACAAGACTTATCATGAGTTATGTGCCATTGAAATTGACAAAATTGTCATTTTCGGCTTAATTTTGACCTTGTTAGCTCCACTGGCCTTTCAGGCCAGCGGGCCATTGTCATGGCGATGTGTCCGTTGTGCGTCAGTGTGTCCGTGCGTCCGTAAACTTTTTCTTTAAAAATCTTCTCCTCAGAAACTACTGGATGGATTTCAACCAAACTTCACAGGAATGATCCTTGGGTGACCCTCTCTCAGATTCCTTCAAAGAATTTGGATTGAACCAGAATAACCAGAGTTATCTGCCCTTGAATTTCAAAAATAGCTGGTTTTGACTTTATTTTTACTCTAAAATCTACAAATATTAACCAATCAAGACAAAAATAGACTGAAATATCTCCTAAATCTTAGTCCAAATAAGGCAACTGGACTGGATGGTATCCCCTGTAGATTTATAAGAGATGGTGCACCCATCATAGCCTGTCATTTAACTCATGTAATAAATCTTTCCATCATTCAAGGCTCTGTACCAGATGATATAAAGAACGCCAGAGTTATTCCACTGTACAAGAAAAATGATAAAACTGAGGTGGGTAACTACAGACCAGTGTCAGTTTTGAGCATTATTTCAAAGGTTTTTGAAAGGGTAATTTATGATCAGCTGGAAGAATATTTACTGACAAATAACGCCCTATACAGTTTTCAATCTGGTTTTAGGCGTGGTTTTTCTACTGCCACATCTTTAATTCATCTGTCAGATTTCATCAAATTTAATATGGACCAAGGAAATTTGGTTGGGGTGGTTTTACTAGATTTGCAAAAGGCGTTTGATACCGTTGATCATGATATTTTGTTAATGAAACTTGAAGCTATTGGACTTACTTCAGATGCAATTAGATGGTTTCAGTCTTACTTTTCTGACAGGACTCAACTGGTTGAGGTTTCAGGGGTACCCTCTAATAAAGGTTGTATATCATGTGGGGTTCCTCAGGGATCAATCCTTGGACCTCTTTTATTTTTAATATATGTCAATGATATGTCTGCTGTAGTCCAAAGTAATTTACTTTTATATGCTGATGATTCTGGCATCCTTGTCTCTGGTAAAAATACCAGTGATATTGAATCAATCTTAACTTCTGAACTGGAAAGGGTAAGTGAATGGCTTGTTGATAACAAGCTTTCACTCCATCTTGGCAAAACGGAATCAATACTCTTTGGTTCTAAACCCAGACTAAAAAGTAAAAGCAATTTAAATGTATCATGCAATGGTATAAACATACAAGCAACCAGTTCAGTAAAATATCTTGGTGCAATTTTAGATCAGCATTTAACTTGTGACGAAATTGCTAGGTCGCTTGTTTCTAAGGCCAATGCTCGTTTGAAATTTTTGTTTCGCAATAGACATTTTTTTAATCTCCAAACTCGTAAGCTTTTAGTTATGTCTTTAATTCAGTGCCATTTTGATTATGTTTGTTCTTTCTGGTATCCAAGTTTAAGTCAGTATTGGAAGAGTAGACTCCAGACTACCCAGAACAAATTAGTTCGTTTTGTCTTGGACCTGGGTAGTAGGTCTCATGTAGGAGCCGAACAATTAAAATTGCTAAATTGGTTACCAGTTAACAGACGTGTCGAACAGTTAACTCTCTGTCATGTCCACAAAATTCACAAAGGTTTTGCCCCTGAGTACATGAGGGAACATTTTAAACCCCTTAGTCAAGTTCATGGCCGTTTAACAAGATCCAGGGTAACTGCTGTTTCTTCTTCTTTTTTTGATGGTGAGGTTGCATTTAATGACTCTGGTCGGTATGTTTTGCCAAAAGTTAAGACGTTTGGTAAAAAAACATTTGCTTATCATGGTATTGTCTCCTGGAACTGCCTGCCACAACAGCTCAGAGACATTGAATCCACCAGTTCCTTTAAAACTGCTGCGAAAAAATATCTCATGGACATAACTGAATAATCCTTTATAATTTATTTCATTAATTATAGTCAGAATATATTTCATACATTCATCATGACCCGATTTCTTATGTTAAATGACTCTATTTATGATTTTTTTAATTTTTCAGTAAATCAGTATGATAAACATTACCTTATGGACTGTCAAAATGTGATACTATTGCCTGTGATATTCAAATGTGAATTACTATTTATATTTTCATTCTTTTAATCTTGACACCAAATCTTATACTAAATTATTTAATTGTAAACATGACTTTCTGTGCCATGCCTCCATTATCTGGGACCACAATGGAAATAAGACGAATTAACTTTCGTCTTTTTTGTGTTATCCTTGGTAATGGAGCGCATAACATGGTTGTTACATTTTTTTCATAACTAATTATGTGCAATATTGCTGTAATGTGTTTTTACTATACCATGTTTTGTACTCTTTTACCAAAATAAACTTACTTACTATTACAAAACTTTGACAGAATGTATATAAGCATAATATCCTGCCTGGGTGTAATTTTCAGCTTGTTTTTACTATAGTAACTACAAATAGAGACCAAAAAAGACAAAACTTGGACAGAATGTTGGTCACTATGATAAGATCTTGCCCGCATATATTTTTCAGCTTGATCTTATTTTTATATCATGAGTTACATGCTCTTGAAATTAACAAAATTGTCATTTTCAGCTTAATTTTGACTTTGTTTTCACTCTAGCAACTACAAATATTGACCAATCAAGACAAAACTTGGACAGAATATTGGGCACTATAAGATCTTGTCTGGGTTTAATTTTCAGCTTGATCTGAATTTATTTTGACTTTGTTTTCACTCTAGCCACTACAAATATTGACCTATCAAGACAGGACATGGACACAGTAGTGGCGACCATAAGATCTTGTCAGGTTGCAATTTTCAGTTTACATCATGAGCCATGTCCCCTTGAAATTGGCAAAGTTACCCTTTTTGACCTTTTACCTCAAACAACCATAAATATCTACCAATCAACACGAAACTTGTAGATTCTACATAATCTTACTGGCCATAAGATCTTGCATGGGTATAATTTTCAGCATAATTTTAATCATAAATCTTGATTTATGTGCCCTAGAATTTGACAAAATTACTGTTTTCGAATTTGTTTTTACTCTCTTCATATCCACATAGCCTAATGGCTATATTGAACAAACAAGTCAAAACTTAAACAAGATGTAGGCGAAGTTAAGATCTTGCTTTAGTGTGATTCTTAGCTCGATAGGAATATAAAGTCCTCAGTTATAATGCCTTTCAATTTTTTTTTTAATGTTAATTGTGACTTTGTTTTCACTCAACAGCCAAACTCACTCTGATCAAGACAAATCTAATTTGGTCTTTTGGGATAGAAAACATTGTGGAAAATGAAGAAATTGATTGGCACATGCAATTTCTTCGATTTCCACAATTTTTCAAAGCCGTTAGAGGTATCGTGTAGCCTACATGTCTCTTGGTTGGTATACCTTTCTTAGATCTTCGAAATAGGGACATTCCAGCACATAGTGATAGGCCTGCTCATCACCGAGTAGATTGATAAAACATATAATTCACAAACTTATATTCTTTCATCACAGGCATTTCTTATTAATCTGCCACCTTCAGTTGGAAATTTGTGGTTAGGCCTACCAAACGACAAAATTTTAGACATATCAAAATTTAAAGGTATTGCAGACGACAATTTCATGTAAATTTCCTGTCTTTTAGGGTAGAATTATGCCACATAGATCTAAATGCGGCATATTCTCTTATTTCCATGCTATTATTGTAAATGGCCAATGGCATATTTTTTGCCGAATGCCTTTCAATAAAGTTTTTGAGTTGAGTTTTGAGTTAAACTTAATAATGTGTGCTACACTGGTGGAGAGACAGGTTTCCGTGGTGTCAGAGATGCAGCTGCGACGAGTACAACGTAAGAAGTACAGGTCCCTCAACGGCCGTATCTTTCAGGCATGGGACTTGAATAGGGAGCGGTTCACAGTGAACTCGGCCTTATTACGAACTCGGTCTAATAATTTACAATATGGCAATGAATTTAGATAATCGTAATTTTCTTGTTTTACTTAAAAAATCCCGCAAGCCTATTTCATTAAGGTCTTCAAAACCAGGTATTGTTTGTTAAACGGTAAATATTTTTTTTTTACTTTATCTTGATCGAAATTAAGGGTGTGAATCACACGCTACTTTAATTATGACGCGTGGCTACTGTTTACTGACGCGTGGATACTGTTTACCCTTTATCTCAATATAACAGGACCCCAAATCAAGCTGATGGGACTAAAATGATTATCTGTGATAGGGTTCTTCTATGGAAGGGTTTTGTTATGAAGAAAACAATGATGATAGTCTGGTTTCTAACGTTTCTCTAATCTCATCACATGGTTAACAGGTAATAGTAAATCGATTTAAATGAGGTAAACACCCTGTAAAAGTATATGATAAAACAACTCACGGTAAATTTAAATACAACATTCTGAATAAAGATTCGGACTCGCCTGCTCTTAAATTAATACGAGTATTGTAGAAAATGGTAAGAATGCCACTTGGTGACATTTTATAAATCTTCTATTTAACCCCTTTTCCAATAATTAAGGGTGTGAATCACACGCTACTTTAATTAGGACGCGTGGCTACTATTTACTGACGCGTGGCTACCCTTTACCTTAGCGATAAAATAATGTGCAGTTAAATTGTCTGTCCCTTTAGTTCAGCAACCATATTTTCTTTTCTATCTTTTAAGTTTTATTATGTACAGAGCCAGTTTATATTAAAAAGCAATTATACTGGACAGTTTGATATTTTGTCATCATATACATGTATATAGAAATAAAACAGCCTCTTGGCGCAACAAAGGAACACGCTTATAGAAGCTTATTGTCATCTGCATTATATCTTATAGAAACTTGTTCTACTGCCGGGCTTCCTCTCCAGACGATGGTGCCAACCGAAAAGACAGAATGATTATGTTAGTTAACCCATTACCAGAAGACCAAACTTCAGACATGATCAAATTCACAGATATAATGCAGATGACAATTTCAAGTGATAGAAATTTTACGTCTTTTGGGAGAGAAAACATTGTGTGAAATGAAGAAGTTGTTTGTCTGAAACAATTTCTCCTTTTTTCAGAATGTTTTCCAAAGCCTTTATCATGTGTGCCATCAAAATGCGTCACCATGTGGTAATTTAATAGGCTAATTAAACGGAACACGCAATCAAGTCTTTTATTGATTAATTTAAAGCACAAAAACAAACCGTTAAAAATGACTTCTTTGATCAAAATACATAAAAGACAATTAATTTAAGATCCTGATAATACCGCAAACTGTGATAAATGAATATACATGTAAATATTTACAATCTAATTAAAATTCAACAACATAGTTGAGCAAACATGGCACAAAAGCACACTTATTCAAATTAAATAAAATATTTGCAAATAATTAATAACAATAATTTCCATATACAAATCAACAAAACTTAATTTGTCATGATATTTTATACCAAATATTATCATATAATTTCAATAATATAACAGTTTTATAAAGCCGAGGTTTTTTTTTTTTTTTTTTTGTTTTTGTTTTTTTTTTTTTTTTCAGGCCGAGTTCACCGTACCCCGCTCCTTCTTCAGTCCCGTGTCTGAGTAATCTGCACGTGATTAAATGACATGGCTTTGTACATAACAGTTTTTGTGGGAAAATATTGAAAAACTTTACTTTGACAGCCATAACCCTTTCCCAAACGGAACAATGTTAGTTAGGTTGTTCTAATTCAAAAGATGACCAAATAAATGTTACTAGAGGTAAAATTTGGGAACAATCTAGCACAAAAAAATTGAGGTAAAAGGAGAAAATGCTGATAGTTGGTTTCTTCATCCTCAATACGATCCCAACAATAATTTCAATCTCCATTTCTTGTCGATGATACCTGGAAAAGGCAAAAAGGGAAATGAGAAAATTGTAATATTCGCCATTTCTCTTTTTTCTTAGATGTTTAGTCATTGTTATCTATGCATACATTTTAAAAAAAAGTTGAAAATACGATTTCACTAAATATTTGTATTCGGTCAAAATTTTGATCTTGTAAAGGTTTAGATGAAAATACGATTTCAATAAATATTTGTATCGGTCAAAATTTCGATCTAATAAATGTTTATATTGATGTTTTCTAGCAGTAAAAACGTTAACAAAGTCTTTCAATAGCATTTTTGGATAACAAATGTTATTTCCGGTGCTAGCAAATAAATAAGTACAAAAATATATAGAGAACATTTGGGGGAAAATGATATTTAAAAAAAGGTACGAGTTGACTCCTGCATTTTTCCCTTTTTGGTACGAGTTGACCAAAATTTGGTACGAGTTGACTAAAATTTGGAACGAGTTGACTAAAATGGTACGAGTTGGATTTGGTACGAGTTTGACTTGGTACGAGTTATCTTGCTACCTAGAAAACATTGTGGGAAATGAAGAAATTGCTTGTCACAAGCAATTTCTTCATTTTCCACAATGTTTTCCAAGGCCAAAATCGTGTAGGGAGTCAAAAAGAGTTATTGTGTGGTAATGGGTTAATAAGCGAAAATGGAAAAGGGCTAAAGCTAAATCAGATGACAATTCGCTGAAATATTTTTCAAGCCCTTGTTTTTTCGACCCCACCCCCATGGACGGGCCTCGGAGATTTTTTGGTAAGAGTTTTCTCCCTTCCGCGTCCTAATTCAAAAATTCAAAATGGCGTCGCCCCAGGAAGTTTTAGATGAATGCAAATAAAAAAATCGTTGTAGGGCGACGATCAACAGATTTAACGTTGTAGATGGTTGGTAAATATGTAACCCATAACTTAATCTAACACAAGTCATAGCTTGATAACCGAATCATTGCATATTTCTCCTGATAATGACAACTATTTTGAGCATGACCCCCCTGGCTTTAAGCATGGCTAGACTTTTATTGTTCTCCAAACCAAGTCTGGCATCATGAACAGGAATGCCTTTATTGAGCGGTACTTTAGTGAACAAGATGAATAGCATATTTGATGGGTGATTTTTTTTTGTAATAATTTATTTGAATTGAATGTGTTAAACTGTTAATTCCGCGTCTTTATTTAAATTATGTCAATTCGGTCCCAATTTGAATTGTATTCAAAATGTTTGTAAATGAAGATAAGGTCTCAACATGGGGCATTCTGGGTCCTCTTTTGGAGATTTTCACGAGAATTTGGGAAAAAAAGGTACTTTTTGTCTTTGAGAATCGGGGCCCAATTACGGGGTTCACAGTGAACTCGGCCTTATTACGAACTCGGCCTGTCGAACTCGGCCTGGCGAACTCGGCCTGGTGAACTCGGCCTTATTATAGGATATATAGTAATATAGATCTAGATCTATATAGTGAATGAAAATTATAGTGGTGCCTTCGATTTTTTTATATCAATTAATATTTCATATCAAATTATTTGAACCTAAGATAAGATAAGATAAGATAAGATTTATTTAAAGTCGGCAAGACAATATAACATACAACATAAGCTTATGAAGCTTTTGAACCGACTATGTAACAAACAAATACAATTAGCAACATTTAAAGCAACATTTATGCTAAGTGGTTAAGGATATTTTTAAGAGCACAATTTAAAGAACAGATACAAACACATAAGATTAGCATACAGTTAAGCAACTAAAAAGCATGATATAAGCAAATTATGTAGACATCTTAAAAAGCATTAAACTAGCTAAAGCACCTTAGTATAATAAAAAAAGACATAAGACAGCAAAAATTCAAAAGCATAAAAAAAGGTTATATAAATAAAAAAAAAATACCTATAAACTTAAAAGGATACATTTGACAATATCCCAACCTCCCAGCCCTATTTCCGGGTAGCATTAAACTCAACTACCAACAAGGAATAAACCCTCAAAAGGAGTGGCGATATTTGAACATAGTCCGGACGATATAGGCAAATCAGTTTAGCGTGGAAAAACCCATACTGACTGAAATGTTTGCCTATATGTCCATGCTATGATTTTCTGTTCCGAGTTAATTCTTCAGCTACATGTAAATATATGGGTATAACAATGACTACCATGCACACACAGAGAACATTCATGCAGAAATTTCAAGCAACTAATATGCAAAAAGCTAAATAAAAAGCAACAAAAAGCTAAAGTTCATTCAGGTCAGACCGCACATGCGCTGCAGCGACAGTCCTTACCATCCCAGTTGGACATTAGAGCTTTGAATTGAGCAAAACAGGCACTTTGCCTGAATTGCTCTGGGAGACTGTTCCACAACACAGGGGCAGCATACCTGAAAGAGTTCTTACCCCTCTTACAAGAACCTATTGTAAGTAATCTCTTGAATTATATAATACATTTATAAATCCATTATTATAATTTAACATGGAGAGTTTAGAATTTTAAGAAGTTGTAGACGACATAAAAGATTGAATTCAAATGCAGAAAATTGTATATTGACACAGAAAAAACATCGAGAGAAAAGTCGAAATTGTTATTTATTAACAATTTATATTATCTTCTCTCTCGATGAATATAAAAGGCAAAATGTTTGGTTGGTTCAATTCCTTAGCTGCTGCAGTCTTCAAAATGGACATTGTCGAAACAAGTAATATTTTACAATTTAGCATTGAATATTTAAAGGCAAAATGAGAAAATGATGAGAATCATGACTTTTTCTTTTGCCTAAATTATTTCCGCAAGCCTATTTATAAGGGTCCTCAAATACCAGGTTTTGTTAGCAAAACGATTAACAAGTTATGGTACTTTACGAAAGTAAGGGTGTGAATCACACGCTCCTTTAATTCCTACTTTGATTATGACGCGTGGCTACTGTGAATGACGCGTGGCCACTGTTTACCCTTTACATCAGCGATAAAATAACATATCAAGTGTTTGATTGTCTGACAATTACTTATACTGTGGTTTGTTATCAGCAACCGCATTTTATTTTCATTATCTTTAAGTATCATTAAAGGTCCGGTTTTTAATAAAAGCAATAATACTGGACAGTTTGATAATTTGTAATTATATAAATAAATAATAAAAAAGAAGCAACACATTGGATAGAATCGATCAATGTTTAATATATATAATGCATATTTAAACCTTGAAATATTTAAAATACAATCTGAGTAAGCACTAAACGGAAGACATAGGCTGGTACCATACCTACATAGTTGCAGAATCATATCAGTCTACGTCTACAATTTCTTGATGCCATTTGAATAATAATATTAACATTAATTGATGTAGTTATAAAACTAGTGAGAAAAAAATGAAAAGTTATAAGTTGAATTTACAATTTCTTTATCTCTTATTTTTATTCTTTTATTGCACAATGTTTTGTTGCGTTGTCAGGAAAATGTATCCAGAGAACCACTGATTATCAGCATTTTATTCTTATTCTCAATATTTTCCGAAGCCTATTCTATTCTATTAGGGACGTCAAAGCCAAGTCATGTTTGCTTAGAAAACTTTTCTAATTAATATAACAAACATTTTCATAACTTTCTTGTAATGTTTCAGTCTTTAAACAGTGACGTCACATGATAAATTTGTCCTTTCACTACCCCGGCTGTTCTCTATTTTCTATTATTGTGTAGATGGCACCACACTGCTTCAGGAACGCGCCGGTGGACATGTCTTCTGCCATGCACTTGTCCCACAGTTCGTCAAGTCTAGATTGTACTACGCAGTATTTCTTCTCACCGTTCACAGCCAGACTCACCAGTTCTGCCTCTTGGTGCAACAGTGGAACAAGCTTAAAGAAGCTCGTTCCACTGCCAGCCTTACTGTTTAGACAATGGTGTCAACCTAAAAAGACATAAAGATTAAATTTTTAGCCATTACTAGACGATAAAAATTTAGACATAAACAAAATCTGAAGATGCCAATTAAAGTACAGATTATTAAACAATCTATTATTTTATCGCGGAGGTAAAGGGTTGGCACGCATCATTCACAGTAGCGACGCGTCATAATCAAAGTGGCAATTAAAGTAGCGAGTGATTCACACCCTTAATTTCTTAAAGTACCATAACTTGTTAATCGTCTTGCTAACAATACCTGGTATTTGAGGAGCCTAATAAAATAGGCTTGTGGAAATAATTTAGGCAAAACAAGAAAATTATGATTCTCATCATTTTCTCATTTTGCCTTTAAATATTGTAAAATATTACTTTCTTCGACAATATCCATTTTGAAGACTGCAGCAGATAAGGAAATGAACCAACCAAACATTTTGCCGTTTATAATAATCGAAATAGAAAATAATAAAATGTTAACAAATAAGAATGTTTTAATCAGAATGCGTAAAAGGCAATTATTTACAGTAATAATAATCATTTACAATCGAATATTACAATTAAAAACATAGTTGAATATGACATAAGTTCAAAATATTAATTTAATTACAAATTTAAATAATATTAGATCTAATTCTAAATAATACATAATTCGGACGATATAAAAATGAATTAAAAACTATCATGATAATTTATACCAAATATTATTATGATAATTTCAATATATACAACAGTGCTATATAGCCTATATTGAGGCCGAGTTCGACAGGCCGAGTTCGTATACAGGCCGAGTTTTTATAAGGCCGAGTTTTTTTCAGGCCGAGTTCACCGTACCCCAATTACGGCCCCAAATTTTGGCAAACGAGACTCCTGGCAGGCCTTCAACGGCTGCTATGTGGAAGCTCATTATGATTTATGATTCTGAGGATTTTGCAAATTTGTGCTAGCTTGCAAGTGATTGTAATAAAGCTTTTTCGTCCCAACACCAAATCACCCCTCCCCCCACCTTAGAAATAGAATCTCAGCAGATCACTGTGATCAACTGATGAGGGTGGTGATTGAGGGGCCAACATGGAATGATTTTGCAAAGGACTAAATGATAAAGCTTCTCTGCCACTAGAATCCTTACGTAAGCCCAAAAGGTCATCCAAGAATAACCATAAGGAACATTTTAATCTAATCTATGCTCGAACGGATCTATATAATAACAGTTTCTTGCCACAAACTGTACGTGACTGGAATTCTCTACCAAACAACATTATAAATAACTACACCAGTGTTCTGCCAAGGATTTTGATAGGATGAGACAAATGTCTCACTGACCCTAAAAAGTTTGAGACATTTCTGAAAATAAGGGGACATTCATAAAATTAACATCTATGGAATAGAAAAAAAGATATAAAATGAATTACCTAGAATTTACTAAAGCTAGTTAATGAGCAAGACAGTGGCAGTTGATGAGCATCGAATTGTCCCTGAGCATATATCCTGTTACACCTTTACCAGAGCTAGTCATTACTGTGGCTCCCTAAACCCATTACAATGAATGTGTTAATCTTCGTATTTTCATGCCATAAAACGTTTTTCCATATCATATTCTAACCAAGAATACTCCCGTAACCATTTCTCTTGAAAATGTCGGATGGGGGCAGTTTACCGTGTTTCGGAAGCTCTATTGGGGGCCGCCGTATCGGTAGATGTAGAGGGTTCAGGCTTAGTTACGGCGTGATCGGCGATTGAGGAATCAGTCCTTCCTTTTCCGAAATAACTTAGAATTGTTCGGGGCTTTTTAGCTGAAGTTTCTGACATTTTGTTTACGCAAATGCGGTCGACGGAAAGAGGAACGAATGACTAGATTTTTCTCGATAATCAATTGGCCAGATATCGCGCACCTGATGGTCCGGCAACCAATCATAATCGGGTAAAATATAACGGTGTCGCCATGAAAATCACTTTCGATCATAAAATTCACTCGATTGCCCCCGTAAATTACGATTTTTTACTGTGCGACAGAAATCGCTATGGACATAATTTTTTGGCGACATTTTCAATTTTTTTGCGAGAAAATCGCAAATACGCGGCCTTGGCAGAACACTGCTACACCAACTCCAGTGAACCCGTTAATACATTCATAATTTACCAACTGAAACAACAACCTTAAGTCCGAAACGTGGTGAAAGAATGTCGAAAGATGTGTCACCGTAACCTATCAAGATCAAGATCATGTGACGTAATGTCGCGCTGTACCAAAAGTTGAAAATATGCGCAATGTTCACAGGACGTCAAAATGACGTAAATGTTTTGCAACGACATTTTTCAAATCAGTTTTAGTTGTGCAGGCTTGAAGAATGGTCAGCTCATTTGTTGAGAATTATTTATCACCTTTTGTCATTGATAACCATTTGGATAATAACTAACGAAGATTAAAGATGTATTAACTCAAAAGAGCGTTTTGATATCTGAGCCCCACTACAGAGGGTGTGACTGAGTCAGAAGACCAGGCTTATATCATTAATAAATGAGAAAGTGTAAATTTGTTTGCTGAGTAGAATGTAAGCAGAGTAAACATTTTTAACTATTCAACTTATGTTCTCTTTTAGTTTTCCAGGTTGGTTTTGAAGATAAAACTAAAGAATCATCAGAGCTGGAAATCCTAACATAGAAATTCAAGTTGAGTACTTCGGAGTTTGGAGCAAACAGAAATAATTAGAACTTTTCCACACTAAAGTTGGCTGGATCATACAACCTAAAGCCATGGCAAGTCCCGATATGGATGTCATCAAAGAGATCCCTGGCTATAAAGTAATTATGAAGGCCATCATCAAAAGTCAAATACAGCAGCTGGTAAGAACAAGAACTACAGTTAACCCTTTTCCAAATAACAAGATTTTTGGGTGGTCCAATTTGAAAGCTGCTGCAGACGACAAAATTGATGACAATCAAGACACGATTTGTGTAAAATATGGCACAGAAAATATTGAGACAAAAGGAGAAACTGCTGGTTATCAGCAGTTTCTTCTTTTGTTTCAATGTTTTCTCAAGCCTTTCCTATTAGGGACGTCAAAACCAGGTCTTGTTTAGGAAAGGGATAAGAGGGGAATAAAGGCTTTTCAAAAAGCAAAATACTTGAAAAAATATTGTGAATCAAATCCTTTGTTGTGGGTACTCATTTGAAATGTCACAGTGAGACAATCTCATCAAGTACCCAGAACATAGGGGCTAGAATTGAAATAACAATTTTCAGAATGTCTTTAAATCACCCCCTCTTATCTGCTGCCCTGAGATAACAATCTAAGGAAGAGTTTTTACATGCCCGAAGGGTCATATTATGTTATTGCCCCGGTCGTCCGTCTGTCCATCCGTTAGCAATTTCTTGTGTGCGCAACTCCTACAGTTTTGACCAGAATTTGATCAAACTTGCCACAATGATTCTCCATTGTGTCTAGTTGTGCACACCGCTAACGGAATTCAGATAAAGTCTTTTCGTTCTTGAATTATCTGCCCTTGAATTGAAAAAATGGCCAATTTTACTGACAAGCCCCTCTCGGGCGTATATGTGCCGCTCTGTGAAGCTCTTGTTTTTTAGCTCACCTGAGCACAAAGTGCTCGAGGTGAGCTATTGTGGTCCCTCACTGTCCGTCGTCCGTCTGTCTGTCTGTCTGTCCGTCCGTCCGTCAACAATTTCTTCAAACATCTTCTTCTCCAAAACCAACAGGCCAATTTTGACCAAACTTGGCAGGAATGTTCCTTGAGTGACCCTTCTTAAAACTTGTTCGCGGATTTTTGATTCTTCAAAAAATGTGGGCGTGGCAGGGCGTGGCTTATCGGACTTAGAGAAATCCTAAGAAAATTCTTTAAAAATCAACCATTGGGCCAATTTGAAGCAAACTTGGCAGAATTGTTTCTTGAGTGACCCTTCTCAAAACTCGTTCGCAGATTTTTGATCCGTCAAAAAAACGTGGCCGTGGCAGGGAGAAAGGGGCTTATCAGACTTGGAGAAATCATAAGAAAATTCTTTAAAAATCAACCATTGGGCCAATGTGAACCAAACTTGGCAGAATTGTTCCTTGAGTGACCCTTCTCAAAACCTGTTCGCAGATTTTCGATTCGTCAAAAAACGTGGCCGTGGCAGGGAGAAAGGGGCTTATCAGACTTAGAGAAATCATAAGAAAATTCTTTAAAAATCAACCATTGGGCCAATTTGAACCAGACTTTGTAGGGATGTGCCTTAAGCCAATTTTTTTAAAATTTGTTCACGAATATTTTCATTTGTAAAAAATTGTGGCCGTGGCAGGGAGAAAGGGGCTTATCAGACTTAGAGAAATCATAAGAAAATTCTTTAAAAATTAACCATTGGGCCAATTACAAGCAGACTTTGCAGGAATGTTCTTTGAGTCTCTCTTTTCAAAATTGATTCACAAATTTTTACATTTGTCAAAAAATGAGGGCGTGGCAGGGAGGAAGGGGCTTTTTGGCCTCAGAGAAATCCTAAGAAAATTCTTTAAAAATCGACCAATGGGCCAATTTGAACCAAACTTTGCAGAATTGTTCCTTGAGTGACCCTTTTCAACATTTGTTCATAAATTTAAAGTTTCGTCAAAAAATGTGGGTGTGGCAGGGCAGGGCTTATCTAACCAAGAGAAATTGTTAAAAAAATCTTCAAAAATCTTCTTCTCCTTAACCATTGGGCCAATTAGAACCAAATTTGGCAGGAATGTCCCTTAGGTGACCCTTCTTAAGATTTGTTCGCGGATTTTTTATTAATCCAAAATTGTGGGCGTGGCAGGTCAGCACTTATCGGACTTGGAGAAATTCTAAGAAAATTCTTTAAAAATCAACCATTGGCCCAATTTGAACCACACTTGGCAGAATTGTTCCTTGGGTGACTCTTTTCAAAATTTGTTCTCAATTTTTATTTTTTTTTTTCATCAGAAAAAGTGGGCGTAGCTTATCAGACTTACAGTGTTTGCAAATTTTGTTTTGGACAAAAAAAGTGGCCGTGGCAAGGCGTGGCTTATCAGACTTAGAGAAATCATAAGAAAATTCTTGAAAAATCAAGCATGGGTCAATTTGAAACAAATTTGGCAACAATGTTCCTTGAGTGACCCTTTTCAAAAAGTGGGCGTGTCTTTGAACTTCTTTCAGGTGAGCGATATAGGGCCATTCTGGCCCTCTTGTCTTATCATTTAATCCATATTCATACAATCAGTGAGTTTCACATGCCTGATTTGTAAATGAGATTCAGATGGACCAAGGCTTATGAAAAACATTGATATCATGACTAAGACTCGTATGGTATAATGTTTTGTAACTTGTACTTTATTAGCTCACCTGAGCACAAAGTGCTCAAGGTGAGCTATTGTGATCACTTTTTGTCCGTCGTCCGTCTGTCTGTCTGTCTGTCTGTCCGTCCGTCCGTCCGTCCGTCCACAATTTCGTGTTTACACTCTAGCATCTACAAATATAAGCCAATCTTGACCAAACTTGGTCAAAACATGTATGGCCATAAGATCTCGGATGAGTTCGATTATGGGTCAGATCGAACCAGAAAGTCAGGAGTTATCTGCCCTTGAATGCCAAAAATACCTAGTTTTGACATTGTTTACACTCTAGCATCTACAATTATTGATCAATCAAGACAAATCTTGGACATAATGTTGCAGACTATAAGATCTCAGATGAGTTCGATTTTCAGTCTGATCTGACCAGAAAGACGAGAGTTATGTGCCCTTGAATTTGACAAAATTGCCATTTTTGGCTGTTTTTGACCTTGTTTACTCTCTAGAATCTACAATTATTCATCAATCAAGACAAAACTTGAACACAATGTTTTGGACCATGAGATCTCAGATGACTTTGAATTTCAGCCTGATCTTACCACAAAGTCGAGAGTTATGTGCCCTTGAATTTGATAAAATTGCTGTTTTTGACTGTTTTCGACCTTATTTACACTCTAGAATCTACAATTTTTTCCCAATCAAGACAAATTTTGGACACAATATTGGAGACCATAAGATCTCAAATGAGTTTGATTTTCAGTCGGATCTGACCAGAAAAATGAGAGTTATGTGCCCTTTAATTTGATAAAATTGCCATTTTCGGCTGTTTTTGACATAGTTTACACTCTAGAATCTACAATTATTTATCAATTAAGACAAAACTTGGACACAATGTTTGAGACCATAAGATCTTGGATGACTTTGATTTTCAGTCCCATCTGATTAAAAAGTCGAGAGTTATGTGCCCTTGAATTAGACAAAATTGCTATTTTTGGCTGTTTTCGAACTTGTTTACACTCTAGAATCTACAATTATTGACCAATCAAGACAAATCTTGGACACAATGTTGGGTATCATAAGATCTCGGGTGAGTTTGAATTTCAGCCTGATCTTACCACAAAGTCGAGAGTTATGTGCCCTTGAATTTGATAAAATTTCCGTTTTTGACTGTTTTCGACCTTGTTTATACTCTAGAATCTACAATTATTGATCAATTAAGACAAAACTTGGACACAATGTTGGGGATCATAAGTTCTGGGACGAGTTTGGTTTTCAGTCTGATCTGATAAAAAAAAAGTTGAGAGTTATGTGCCCTTGAATTTGACAAAATTGCTGTTTTCGGCTGTTTTCGATCTTGTTTATACTCCAGAATCTACAATTATTTATCAAACAAGACAAATCTTGGACACAATGTTGAGCACCATAAGATCTTGGATGAGCTCGATTTTCACAACGTTATTGACCATAAGTTCGTTTTCAGTCTTAAAGTCATAAATATTTATTGAATTGAACAAAAATGTTGCTCATATCATTTTGGTTCAGGTGAGCGATATAGGACCATCATGGTCCTCTTGTTTATAACAAGGGCACAACTGCACAAGTAAGTTTAAACATTTCCTGAACGACAAAATTTTAAGGTGATCCACTTCAAAAAGTGCCACAAAAGACAAAATGGATGTCATTAAAGATAGAATTTGTGTAAAATATGGCAAAGAAAATATTGAGACAAAAGGAGAAACTGCTGGTTATCAGCAGTTACTTCTTTTGTTTCAATGTTTTCCCAAGTCTTTTCTATTATGGACATCAAAAGCAGGTCTTGTTTGGGGAAGGGTTAAGAGGGGTTATTGTAATGTTAATTCTAAAGTGTAGTAAATCATTTGTTGTAAATGCTTGTCAAACTCACAAGAAGATTCAAATGAGAACCAAAAAACTAGTTTGAAATAAAGAAAAAATAATTCTCTAAGTCTTGTCAACTATTAGAATAATATATTTCCAGGTTGAGCAGCTGGCATCCCACACAGAAGAAGAGTCCATTATATTAACAGCCAGTATTTCTGACGGGACTCTCAGTCACTTGGGATCCGACTCTGGCAAGTCGTTTCTTGACGACCACGAAGATGTGAAGTCTCAGTTTTTAGGGTTCTGTTTGAAAAGTAAGTAATATAACCATGGCCGGCAATTATGTGATGAACCATGGCCGGCAATGTGATGGCGGCGATTTCAGAAAATCTTTAATATAAATCTGTCAATATGATTTGAGATGAGACCAATTTGAAACTGGTTTAAAGCAGAGTAGCCACAATTTTGTCTGGGATTTGCTTGATGTGAGATATTTTTTTAAAATTTGCTAATAAAAAAAGTTATTGACAATTAAATTCAAACATAGCACCTGCTATTCAAACTGATAAAACTTTTACCAAAACTGTAAAAAGGTAGAAGACTCTCCAATTTTGCAAGTTACAAAAATAGGCATGTCTGGCTAGAATTAGCATGTGATGAAAAAAAAGTGAAATTTGATCCCTGATAATTTCCAGATTTGACACAAGTTATCACATGGTGGATAATCACATGGTGCAACGATTTCAGAAAATCTTCAATAATTTTGTTAATACTTGACCGATTTGAATTCGGTTTGAAGCAGAGAATGTGGACAGATGTCCCACATTAGATGAATGTGTTGGATTTTTGTAATATCAACTAATAAAAAAGTTATTGAAGATAAACCAAAATTTTGGTTTATCTTCAATAACTTTTTATCAGTTGATTTTTCATAAATCTAAAACGTCCAGGTTATTCCTGACATTTTCCAGCCTTCTCTGCTTCAAACCGAATTCAAATTGGTCAAGTATTGACAAAGTTATTGAAGATTATCGGAAATTCCAAGTCACATGGTTATACACAGTGGATCAAGAAAGCTTGGGAAAGAAATTGGAGAAGAAAATACTGACTACAAGCGTTTCCAGGAATTTTCCTCCTTGTTTTTTCCTCCAAATGCTTTATTTTCTGACTTTCATATTTTTAAAATACCTAACAAGACTGATTTGCCAAGAAGGCTGCTTGCAAAAACTGGGGCTACAAGATTCATTTTGGGGTTTAGAAAAAAACATTTGGAGGTTTTAAGACACCCTGAGATTGTTCCAATTCCAAAGCTGCTGCCGATGATGACAAAATCGATATTCATGAATACAAAAATGACTTGTTTGCAATATAACATCGAAAATATTTAGGCAAAAGAAGAAACTGCTTATCATTAACATTTTCTTTTGCCTAAATGTTTCCCAAGGCCTTTTCTATTAGGGATGTCAAACCCAGGTCTTGTTTGGGAAAGGGTTGAAAATACTGAACATGATATCTAACTGTCTTACTGACCCATGGAAAGGAGATTAAACACTGGAAGACGTTAACCCATTACTGCATAGTGACGCCTTTTGACTCCCTCGCAAGGAAAGACTCAGGAAAACATCGTGGAAAATGAAGAAATTGCTTGTCACAAGCAATTTCTTCATTTTCCACGATGTTTTCTAACCCAAAATGTAAAGATTTTTAAAATTTCAGCAACTTGAAATTGTCATCTGCAACACCCTTCAATTTGGACCGGCTTAAAATTTTGTCGTCTGGTAATGGGTTGAAATACTAAAAACTTGCCTATACTGGAAAAACAGCTTAACCCTTTCCCAAACAAGACTTGGTTTGACTTCTGTAATAGAAAAAGCTTTGGGAAAACATTGGAACAAAAAAAGAAACTGCTGATAACCAGCAGTTTCTCCTTTTGTCTCAATATTTTCTATGCCATATTTTACACAAAAAAAACTTTATCTTTAATAACTTCCATTTTGTCATTTGTAGCAGTTTTTGAAGTGGATCACCAGTGGATCAACTGTGGGAAAGGGTTAACCCTTTCCCAAACAAGACCTGGTTTTGACGTCCCTAATAGAAATGGCTTATGAAAACATTGAGACAAAAGAAGAAACTGCTGATAACCAGCAGTTTCTCCTTTTGTCTCAATATTTTCTATGCCATGTTTTACGAAAAGTTCTATCTTTAACCCTTTCCCAAACAAGACCTGGTTTTGACGTCCCTAATATGAAAACATTGAGACAAAAGAAGAAACTGCTGACAACCAGCAGTTTCTCCTTTTGCCTCAATATTTTCTTGAATAAATGCAACACAATTCCAATCTTTATTAACATCCTTTTTGTCTCATCTGCAGCAACTTTTGAATTAGACGATCCGAAAATTCTGTCGTTTGGGAAAGGGTTGGCTATAATTATGATATCTTCTTTGCAGGTCATCACAGAAAGAAACAGAGAGAGAAAGAACGAGAAGAGCAAGAACGTCAACGAGAAGAACAGGAACGACAACGACAAATGATGGTACAGGCTCAGGCTGCATCGGCTGCAAGGTTTCGCGCCGGAGGGATTGGTCCCAGGTACGGCTCACCAATGGGTGGTCCGAGACCCCGATTCGCAGCAAGACAAGCTAACTTCACTGCCAGACCAATGAGGCATGAGCCTTACCCGGTATCAAAATCGGTGAAAAGATTATCACAGGGTGAAAGTCCAATGAAAATACCAATAGACGGACAATCTATCAAAATTGAGCCTGACGATGAGGGGTCAAATCAAAGTGCGGGTGATAAAAACACTAGTCAACCAGGGTCGCCAGGTCAGAACGTGAAAGGTGAAAACGCGGACGAAGATAATTCATCTAATTCTAACATTCTTAACGAAAGTTCGGAGCCTAACTTCAGTGACACACAACCAGCTGGGGGTCTAGGCCTCGACTCAGACTTGTCTAACCTGATCTCTGAACATTCTCAAGCTGATCCGAATGTGAACATTAAAACTGAAGCTCAAGATCAGGAGGACGAACTTGAAATAACGGGCATTGAGCCCGGTACCCCGCTCACCCCGCAGGATACAAGCTGGGGACCGAACACTTCGATGGGATATTCTCCGGGTGTGTCGGGATACTCGCCTGGTGCTGCAGGCAGCATGGATGATATGCAGGGACAGGAAGGCTACAGTAAGTGTGTTTGTTTAAATTCATTGCTTTTTGAGCTGGGATCTGGAAGAAGGGGTCTTTAGTTCATTTAAGATCATTATGGATTCAGATCAGCTTGTAACTGAGTGCAGTTTGACTGTTTTAGACTAGGATCTGTATGTAAACAGTACAAACTTCACCAACCATTCTAAATCTATCAATTCTATTTCTAAATTTCGATACAAGTAATCTGATTGGAAAAGACACATATCTCAGCCAATCAGATTTATTGTTGTGTAATATTATTGAGAGTAAGTCTTGTATTTAGACATGTTGGTGAATACCTTGGATCACCTTGTGGATAACAGCAGTCTGATCAAGAACCATGTTGTTGAACATTCTCCTTCTTCAGCTCCTTAACCCTTTCCCAAACACCACCTGGTTTTTACGTTCCTGAAGGAGAAGGCTAGGGTAAGCATTGAAAGAAAAGAAGAAAACACTGATAATCAGCATTTTTCTCCATTTGCCTCAATACTTTTTGTGCTGTTATGTATTTAGAGACTTGTTTTGTCACAATGACATGCAGTAGCTTTCAAATTAAAATGTTCTGTCTTATTCTTTGTTAATTGGGAAAGGATTGTCCAGGAGTGGTTAAGCAGGCTGTTAAGGATTTGTGATGGCTTAAATGCAATAAAGGTCCTTTTTCCATAACCCAGCTCATTTCTTTATTGTTCATCTTCAATCTTGTATCTTTTTGGATGGTAAAAGACAGTTTTATATTTCAGGAAAATATTTGCATCATTTTAATGTACTCTAATAGTATCTCAAAAATATTGAAATCAGATAAGAAAACCTGGTTTGGAAGAAGGAGTTATAGTCTCAAGCTTTATTTGGCAAAGATGCTATATTACTAGAAAGATATTTGTGTAAAATGTTGAAAATTAATTTCTGTCTCTAATTTTGAATTGTAAATTTTCTGATTGAAACAGTTTGATAGTTTATTCCGACCAGTTGCATTGCAGCATCAGGGCACCTAATAAACTATGACTTTCTGCCATGCTTCACAGAAGATCAAGCTCCAGACAGTACCATTAGCTTTCCTGAAAGATCAAGGTGACTGAACAATTTTTAGTCTGACTCAAGTTCACAAGTTGCAGGTCTACATAAAAAAATTAAAAATAAATAAAACCAACAATTTGAAAATTCAATGAATTAATGATCAAAGTAATAAATAATTTATAAGTAATTCTTGGGGAAAAAATACACAGAATTTTTTTGATTGCATAAAATTATCCATGATATAAAACTGTCTTTTACTCTGAAAAATATCTTGGCTGAAGATGGATATAACTAAAAGTAACTTTGTCACATATTTATGATTGATCAAACAGAATAACTTTTCCTGTGTTCAGTTTTAGACTGCAACTCTGCATGATTTAGAATCAGACATTTTTAGCTTGACTTTTCGAAGAAAATGAGAGCTTATACTGTTACCCGGGCGTCGGCGTTGCAACAAAGGTTAAAGTTTTTTCAAACATCAATAACTTCCATACTATCAAAGGGATTCAACCCAAACTTGGAATACTTATTCATCATCACACCCTCTACCTTACTACCAGGGCCCATGACCCTGGCTCCACTATATTTGGAGTTATGCCCTCTTTATACTAAGCAACTTAGAAAGTCGAGCGCGCTGTCTTCGGACAGCTCTTGTTATAGATTGTCATGGCACACAAATCATGTGCTTTTAAAATACAACTTCCAACCAATATGAGAGTTAACCACAGAAAAATATATCTAGGGCTCATAGCTTGAAACTTTGCACATTGCAAGGTTGACATGAAAATTAATTGGAAAAGACATACAAAGTTTTACTAAGTAACTAGTTGTATACAAAAACTAGATTGAAAATCTTGATATTAAATAAACAAACAAACAAACAAAAAACATCATGGTTTTCATTCCTAAATATGATACAAAGTTACATTCTGTTTACATGGATATATTTGTCATGCAAGACTGTTTATAAACACTTTCATTTAGTTATAAGAGTATCTCAAATGTGGGAACATATCAAAGACTTAGCCTGTTCCTAATATCCCTGGTTTTGACGACATTAACCCATTAGCACACAATGACTCTTATTGACTCCCTACAACATAATGGCTTTGGAAAATCTTGTGGTAAATGAAGAAATTGCTTGTGACACAATGTTTTCTACCACAAAAGAAAAAAAAATAAACTAAATTTCTTTCACTTGAAATTGTTGTCTGCAACATCTTTGAAGTAGGACAGACCCAAAATTTTGTAGTTCGGTATTGGGTTAAAGAGGAAGAGAGTGTGGTAAATTATTGAGGTAGAAGAAAAAATACTGATGACCAGGATTTTCTCCTTTTGCTTCAATGTTTTCAGTACTATTGGAATACACAGCCCTTTGTTATCAACATCTGTTGTTTGCTGCACGGCTTTCAGTTTTGAGTTGTCTTATTTCAAAGTTTTGGAAGGGGTCAATACATTGCCAGCTTCCACACTGTACATTGAACCCCTATTTATGCTGTAAGATGTTTGGCAATTTAACCCTTTCCCAAACAAGACCTGGTTTTGACGTCCCTAAGAGAAAATGCTTGGGAAAACATTGAGACAAAAGAAGAAACTGCTGATAACCAGCAGTTTCTCCTTTTGTCTCAATATTTTCTGTACCATAATTTACACATATTCTATCTTTAATAACATCTATTTTGTCATTTGGGTCACTTTTTGAAGTGGATCACCCTAAAATTTTCTGTTTGGAAAAGGGTTAAGATCTTTCACATTGGAACAGTCTAACATTGTTCCATTTTGGAAAGGGTTAATTTGTAAAAGAAACAAAATATCCTTGCATGACAGATGTATCATTTTGCACTGTTCTTAAATAATAAATGCATTTTTCTATAACTCTTTACCAGATAGTAAAACTTCAAAGTTCTTGAAGTTAATGAACTGTACAAATTTTATGTCAAAGTTTACAGAAAATGTGAAAGGTAGAAAAACAATGTGGAAGAAAATGAGTACTTTTAGTGTACTTTTTTGCTTTCATTGTTTTCCTATTTTGGGCGATTTTGGAGATTTTCAGAATACAACTTATAATCATATACAAGTTTGAAAATAAGTTGAAGATATATATCCATTTAAAGAAACTTGGCATACAGCCTGAGATGCAGGTAAGAAAAAAGGTTGTTTGGTAAAGAGTTATAACACATTCATACTTAAATTCAGAAAAGAGAGGGCTGATGGTATCATAAATGCATGGTTTTGGACATATTCCTATGTTATGTGAACACACTGGAAACCTTTTCTGTACAATTACTGGTTTTCGCAACCCTAACCCTTTGTAACTTCTACTTTGTGGTTTGCAGCAGCTTGTTATTCAGACTAGTCTAAAATATCTTGTATGGGGAAAGGTTTAACCCTTTCCCAAACGGCAAAATTTTAGAGAAATCCACTTCAAAAACTGCCACAAATGACAAAATGAATGCTATCGAAGATAGAATTTATGTAAAACATGGCATAGAAAATATTGAAACAAAAGGAGAAACTGCTGGTTATCAGCAGTTTCTTCTTTTGTTTCAATGTTTTCCCAAGCCTTTTCTAAAGGAACGTCAAAACCAGGTCTTGTTTGGGAAAGGTTCAAGCATCTTGCCACAAAGGTTTCACAGAATTTGTTCATCATAAGTTGTCCTTGTGTGATACAGATTTAGAATACCATCAGCCCTTTACTAGTTCTCTGTTTTGAAATCATCACTGTAACTTATCAAACCATCACTGACATGGATCTTAAATGCTACAGTAAAGTAATACTTGATTATTTCTTGTCAAAAAATCCTTTTCTTAAGTATGTAGAAATGATACCCAATATACACAATCCTACTGTACATTGAGCTAGACTTCTAAATCTGAGGCACTTTTCGATCCCTTGCCATTCCAGTCTAGAACTCTTTTGGATGAGACTCGTAATATCGGAGATGAAATAACAAGTGTTTGGTCCCCCGTCTCTTTGGTCTTTCAAGTGAGACGCTCACAAATAGTTTCTGATTTTCTGGACCTTGCAAGAAAAGTTTTGGAAAACATTGAGAAAGAAAATGATGATAACCAACAAAGTCACGAAGACTGTTGGAGATTTTGGGAGTGAATGAATCAATTGATTTGTCAGTCACTTTCATGATCAGCAGTAGCAGTTTAACACTTGAAGTGCCAGTTCTTACAGATTTTGTGTTGCAGTCAAGGTAAGTCTCGAAAGTGACCATATAAATGATCCTATCCCAGTCTCCCAGAGAACAATTACTTAGACTGGTCCAGATTGAAAAGAGTTGATGATAGCAGAAAAAATGCCAAATGTTGAAGACTGTCAAGTTAGCCTGGAAAACTTCAATAGAAAGTAAGAAATGGCTAGTAATCAGCAATTTCTAACTTACTCTCTGTTTTTCAGAACTTTGTCTACATGGCTTGTCAGAACCAGACAAAAGGATTGATAAAGTCTTACAGGGCCTTGCGCAATTTTCATTGTCTTCCTGATATTTCTCGCACCAGTTACAATTAGAATATGCTATCCAAAGCCAATCACCTTCAAAGAAAGTTAATTATAAATGAAATTCTTTGATGGCATTTATTAGAAGTACATTACACTTTCCACACATTTTTCCTTTGACTTCTTAATTTATCATGAATTCTATATAAGTCAGTGATGGTTTGATTGATTTTTGTACAAATTTTAACCCTTGCCATACTGATCCTTGATTGTGTCTAAATTAATAATGGCTGATCTTAGTTTTTACAATCTGCTCAAAATTAAGTCAAACGTTTTTTCATTGAAACTGTTTTTGATATCAAACCACTTGTTGAGCTGCAAAGATATTCTGACATTGAAAGCAAAGAAGAAAAATGCTGGTTACCAGTCTCTCTACTATAGTCTATTTCTTTAAGCTTAAAATCTATAGAGACCAGTCTTATGACTTTCTGTTGTCAGATAATCAAGAGGTAGATTGTTGTCCTTGCAATCAAGCAGTCCATTTTTGAATTCTGGTATCAGACTACAGAGGTCTATCATCATTCTGGGACTTTCAATTAGACCACACATTCAGCAGTACTGGTACAGTTTCCAGGAGGCAGAATTGAAAGGCATCAAGGTAGTCTACCCCTAATGAGATTCGTGCGACGCCATGCTGGAATTATTTGGGCGACATTGAAAACATTCGGCTGTGGAACTTTCCAGGCCGAATGTTTACGACTGCGCCCGAATAAGTTCAGATTTGCAACGACGATGCTAGAAAAAAATAGGATCCGATGTATTATGAATCTCAGAATGGACACATTACGGGTATTCTACCTTAATCTACTTTGGAAGAGCTTGATTCTGATTGTGTGTTGAAAATAAATACTGGTAAAAAACTTAATCAAAAGGCTTTGATGAATGCTGTAATAGAAATTATTTAGAAATATTTCAAAATCAGTATGACAAGGGTCCCTATTGAGCTATTTTGCAAATAATGCAAAGAATGTGACTTGTCACGTATAGAAAGGGACTTTCATGGAAAATTTAAAAAAAGATTTCTGCTTGCATACTGGCTACATAACTGGTTGACTTGTTCTGATAAGAAAAAAACTTGAACATGTACCTACTGCTTGTTAACCCATTACCACACAGTGACTCCGTTTGACTCCCCACAAGGTAATGGCTTTGGAAAACATCGTGAAAAATGAAGAAATTGCTTGTGACAAGCAATTTCTTCATTTACCACAATGTTTTCTACCCAAAAAGATAACAAAAATGTAAATTTCATTCTCTTAAAATTGTTGTCTGCAACATCTTTGAATTTGGACCAGCCTAAAATTGTGTCATTTGGTAATGGGTTTAAGCTGTAGTTACAAGGCTTTGGGTGAAAAACAGTGATATGATGTCCAGAACGCCCCTTTCTGTGACTGGTCACAAATATGATTAGTGATGGAATTTGTCTTTGGGTAGAAAAAATATCAAAATTGGAGAAGCAATGGGTGGGCCAGCATTTTCTCCTTTTGCCACACTGTTTTCAGAAGTTTTCTCTCTCAGGGTTGCCAAAGACTTCAAGGACTGTTTGATAAAGGGTTAAAATCTTTGGTTTCGAGAACAATTTTCGATGATACACAACCTAATTTTCGATCTCGTTAATGGTAACCCGTTCCCAAACAGCAATTTTAAGGGTGGTCCAACTTGAAAGCTATTGCAGACAAAAAATGGCAGATAAAGATACATGTTGTATTAACAGAAAATGTTGAGACAAAAGGAGAAAATGTTGATAATCAACATTTTCTTCTTTTGTCTTAATGTTAAGTTTTTCCAATCAATTTGAAAATAACGAATAAGGACATCAAAACTAGGTCTTGTTTGGGAAAGGGTTAATCTTTGAAATAATTTGCTTGCCCCAGTATGTCAGTTCAATTGCTTTAGCTGATAAATCAAATTGGCCCCATGTTTGTCTTATTCCAAACTAGCCCCTTCAGAAAGTGTAGAATTTGATCATTCTGTAGATAAACATAATCATTCTTCCTGACTTGGTATTTAGAAAGTAATGGTTGTGTACAATGCTTCCACAGCATATCAGTTTTAAAAGTCCCTTCCTGATAGATTTATGATGCCAATCAAAAAGTGTACGCTTACTTGAGTATTTCGTCAACTTATCCTGACCTAGGTCTCAGCTCTCCGAAAATGGAAATATAAAAATCTTGTTGCTTTGGAGACATAATGATCTTAATGAGAAGTTGATTTAATGAATTAATTGATGATTTGACTATCATTCTAATCCTTCCAAAAAAAATGTCTCATTTTGATGTTTCTTATTAAAAGGGCTTTGGAAAGCATTGAGAGAAAAGGACAAAATGCTGAAATCTAGTATTTTTTCTGTCTCTGAACAGACATGGGGTAATCATAATCAGTAATTTAATCGATTATTAATCGATTAACAAATGCCAATAATCATGAATTAATCGATTAATTAGTTTTTTCTGATTATTTGATTAATAATTTAATCAATTACTGGTGAAAAAATGATAGTAATCATGATTATTTTATGATTACTTTTTGATTATTTTGGATGTATAAATGATCTAAAACAAAATAAGATGCACCTGTAAGGTCACACCTTTTACCTGTTCACACCTAAACAAAGCATTCTATGCCCAAGGGCCACCTAGTGTTATTCTTACACCTGTCATTGAAATTTCACACATTTTGGGGAGTTCAAACTGAAAACTTATATTATTTGAAAAATGCTGAACAAAAAAAATCATTTCACTTTTGATTTTTTTCTTAAAAAATGCAATTGTACTTTGAACATGTAAAACTAAATAACAAAATTAATGTTCATACGATAATATACTGATTCATTATCAAGTAAATACATGTGTTTTGATAAAAGAAGTTTTCCTTTATCATCTATATGCATAATTTATTAGAAAATAATGTAAAGCAAAGAACATGTACTGACTTTGGGCAAAAAAAAAAGAGAAAAAACAGAACCAAACTTTGTGATTTGAATTATAAGATTCTGATAATAACCAGGGTATATATGAATTTGATAACTCAGGGTTTCCACCGACTTTCAAATCTGGGGTACAAACCATACTTTTACAGCATGCTTGTACCCCCTCTATAAGAGACATAGAAGGCTGCTTGCAAAAACTGGGGGTACAAGATTCATTTAGGGGGTTAAAAAGGTAACATCCCAATTGGTCTACTCCCATTTCGTCTACTGTCTTTTTAGTGCCTTGAGTCCCAATTCGTCTACTGTCCCAACTCGTCTACTTTCATGTCAAATCATCAATTAACAACATCAATTTTTGTTTTAAGATATGAATTTAAGTCAATATATTAAAAAATGAAATAAAAATGCAAACATTTTGATAAAAATCATATGGTATCATAATGATATACAAAGTATAGAAGAGTAGACGAAATGGGACTTTTGTCAAAAATAGTAGACGAATTGGGAGTAGACGAAATGGGATTAAACCGTTAAAAAACCCATTTGGGGGGTTGTTGGACACCCTGATAACTAGTATCTTTTCTCTTCACTTAACTCTTTCCTTTATAAGTTTGTAATCCTAAAGATGAAAGGTTACAGATAACATTAGGGCAAAAGGAGAAAATGCATTTATTAAGCATTTTTCTATAAAATCTAGTCACCGTGGTTCAATCATTGGTCCCATGGCTTCAACATGGTCTGACAGAGTCCCAAGTCCCTGTCTTACATTTTTTTCTCAGGACTCATTGATAAATATTTATTGAGTCCCTGAATGCAAACATTTTCAATGTGTAATCAATGTTGTCTTACAAAGACTTATTTGTTTCAAAATTGGACTCATTGTTTTGGAAACCAGTGGGTCTTCAGGCTCTTCCGCAAAAATTTGATAATTTATTAGATCATTCAGGAAAGATAACTTAGATATGTTCTTAACAAAATTCAATATCCTACAAGTCCATACATCCTATTTTCATCCAACTTTATCAAATGGAACTCTTCAATTCTTCTTACCACAACATCTGGTAAAGACATTTTTTAGCATGACATTCATCTTGATTGAAGTGGTCTGTTTACAAATATCGAACAAGTATAACGAAATTCAGTTTGTTTCAAGGCATTTAAAAAGAAATGTAATTTCAATAGTAAAGATTTTCATATTTTGTGATTCTGTTTGGATCATGTATTTGAAGAGAATGAAATGCTATTTGTCCCTTTTAACTGTTTATTTTTTGTTCCGCAAAAGCTTTTATCCGCGATTAATGATTAATAATCGATTACTTACCCCCAAATTAATGATTAATAATCAATTACTGAGGTATTTTTCAGTGAAAGTAATTTAATCGATTAATAATCAAGGGTGCATTAATCATTAATTTAATCGATTACTTTTTCAAGTAATCGACCCCATGTCTGTCTCTGAATATTTTTCATGATAATATTTGTACTGGATTCATATACACAAACTAGCATAATTTGTCCTTTGGCTCTGCAATTCATTTCAATATTGACTAGTCTAAAACAAGAAGAAGAAAAAATCTTAGATTTGATAAATGAGTTGTCATCATTTTCAAGTGAAAATATGTTGTGGTAGAAAGAATGTAAGAGATGGATTTTTTCAAGAGGTGAATGGATTTGACTTATATTTTAACCCTTTAGCAAACATGGCTTTGGAAGAGAGGGAACTTTCACAAGATGTTAGTTACTTTTGTATGAAAGACAAATGGTTAAAGTATATCTTGAGTGTATTGAGTTTTGAGTTAGATTGATGGAATATCTTAATTATGATAGCACTTTCTCAAACATTGACTGTCAAAATAGGATCATAGCAAATTAAGAGCAAATGTTGAGTTAGAGTATGAAATTTTAAATCTTAAAAAAAAAAAAGAAATAAAGACAAAATGATATGATGGCAATTCAGTTTATAATCTGTCAAGTATATATTATGCGGATTAATTCGCGCTCGGAATTTTGAACTATGACTAAAAAGCGGTATCTTGCTTTCGGATGATTTGCTGTCAATTTGAACGCAGGTCGGGTACGGTAAGTTGACCAATGTTTTTCACCAGTCCACTTGTACACTTATTGCTCTTTTCCATCAAGATTTTTGTGACCTTCAATTTGAGTATTTTGTAACTTTTACCTTGTGTCATGAGCTTTGCTTGGAGAAATATTATTTTGATGGGTCTCAAGGTTCTTAAGTGCACTTTGTATTGGATGCTTACTTGCTCTTTCCTAGTATATTTGATTTTTGTGGGAATTGTGTAGACAGATTTGAAACAAAGTTGGATTTAAATTATCTTCGGTTCTTAATGATTTTAATTGAGAAACAGTACAATTTTGGGCTGCTCCAAATCCAAAGACTTCAAATTCAAATACCATGCAGACAACACTTTCAAGTGAATGTAATTCTGCTTTATTTCTCTGGTCTTTCTGGGTAGAATACATTGTGGAAAATGAAGAAATTGCCTATCACAAGCAATTTTTTGTTCTCCATGTTTCCCAAAGCCTTAACCTTTTGGGCGTCAAAAAGGGTCATTATGTTGGAATAGGGTAATTTAGAGTCTAGTGCAAAGAAACCAGTATGAGTGCATAATTATGGATTCATATGTTAGTTTTGCTGAATTTCTTGGTAAAATATATTGTAGTGAAAAAGTGTGATTCAACAATATTTCTGAAAAACTCGATGTTAGACAAGAAAATTATGTTGTAGTTGATTTCTAAGATGTAGTGAATTTAAAAAAAAGAGATGATATTTATTTGAGATTTACAATTTGCAACACATTCATTGAGAGATGATATTTATTTGAGTTTTACGAGTTGCAACACATTCATTGAAAGGACAAAAGTGCTGTTAACAAGGATTTTCTCTTTTGTCTAACATGTTTTGAAATGAAATCTCCAGGCATCTGAATATGTATGGCATAGCTCAGTCATTGGATGCTGGGGTAATTTTGAAACTTAAGATTACTGCTATTCAAAGCACATGATTTAATACCGACATAGAGGATTATAAGAAATTGAAGGGTTCATTTTATTGTTGATTGTCAAATACTGTACTTATCATTGTTGAAGACTACAATTTGACGGTGAGTGACATACAATGTGATTTATCAATAGATTTATACCAACTTTTGAATAGAAATGTGGTTGCCAAATGTGGACCAAAATACAACAACAAAAATAAGAAAACACCATCAGCACCAACAAATCTTGATTTTAACCCTTGCCCAAAACAATTCCTTGTTTTAAAGTCTGTAAAAGAGAAACCTTTGCAAAACAACAGTGTAAAAGAAGGAAATGCTGATTTTGCCCTATGACAACAAATTTATATGGGAAGGGTTATTTTTCAATGTTGGCACTTTGTCCCGTTTCAGATACCGAGATTTTGCTCCATGATCAGCTAGGCAGTATGAAAGTGTACAAATGTCAAGTGTGCGGACGAACCTTTCAGTTTTCGTGTCATTTAAAAGTTCACATGCGTGTACACTCTGGATGCAAACCGTACAAATGTAATCTCTGTCAACGGCAGTTCTCGCAAAGCAGTAATTTAAATGTGCATTTACGAACGGTTCATGGTGTTATCAATATACAGTGATTCATAATTGAAAAGGTTCATATTGCAAAATACATGAACGGGCGACAAATTGATATGATCATCATGATTTTTGCACAAAAGAGCGTAGAAAATATTGAGTAAAAAAGAAAGAAAATGCTGACCATCAGCATTTTCTTTCCTTTTGGCTCAATGTTTTCATAAGCCTTTTCTTACAGGGGCGTGAAAACAAGGTCTTGTTTTGGAAAATTGAAGCCTGTTTAAGGTGTAAGTCCTGTTCTTACAGTCCAATAACCTGAATGTTAACCCTTTCCCAAACAGCAAAAGTTTGGACTGTTTCAAATTGGAAGCTTCTTCAGGCAAAATTTGATTTTGAAAATGATAATTTTTGTAGAGAATAGCCACAAAATTATTGAGGCAAAAGTAGAAAATGCTGATTGTCAGCATTTTCTTCTTTTGTCTCAATGTTTTCCCAAACATTTTATATTGGGGATGTCAAAACCCGGTCTCATTTGGGAAAGGGTTAATTAACAATTAGTTCATGGAATCATCAATGTGATCAGAAGGCTCATGGTTCTTAAAAAAAGAATAAAAGTACTCTTTAAATTGTGTTTTGATCCCTCAGCTTTTAGGAATCTAGGCCCTTTCCTTGACATGGAAGTTGACTAAAGCCAACCAACCCAGGGGCCCGTATTATCAACGATCTTACGAACCACGTTTTTGTGTAAACTCTGTAAGAAGACATCTGATTGCACGAGAAATAAGACTAGATCAACCAGATTTGTTGTTACAAGTAATTACGCAAAAAGATTATCGTACAGCCATTTATAATATGGACCCCGGGGCCTTGTGTCTATACTTACGGATTGTACTTCTCTCCTGTCCTTGAAAATTAAATTAAAATCCTGAAAACAGTGTAAAAAGGGGAAATGTGCTATGTGACAAACCCAAAAAATGGACAACACTAAAATAGCTTCAAATTGTATTACAAAGAAGTAACCTTACTAAGCATAATAGGCGATAGTATTTCATTACTTTGTTACTCGAAGCTGTTATCAAGCTGCAGTTTCTAGGTTTAGACCTCTCGGTAATTATCAAAGAGGCTGTACCAACATAAAAATAGTCGTTACATTATATTTTCAGACAAATCACTGCCAGAGCCTTTACAAGAAACAAAGTCGTCACAAAAAATATACGCTTGTCCGCTTTGTCCGCAGCACTTCCCCTATCCATCGGCATTCCACAGACACATGACCACTCATAGTATGGAAAAGCCATTTCAATGCGACCTTTGTGACTACTCATCTGGTAGACGCGATGCATTAAGGAACCATATGTTTAATAGACATAATGTAGTGACCCCTCGACAACAGAGGAAAAGGCAGACATGATGCTTTAAGCAGTGGTCAATTAAGAGGCAGGGGGCGGTGATTTTACACTTCTATTTGGGTATTATCCCCCCTGCTAACTTAGTAAATATTGCACGGGGTGAATAAGAAAAACAAAGAAAACCGTTATTTAAAACCCTGATTAAGAACTTGAATGTAAAGTGACTTGAACATGACAGAAATTGTATTTGACAAAGTAAATGTAATATAAAAGTTTCCCATTACTTATTGGAGTTCTTTCTTTTATCCCTTTGGAAAGGCATGTACAGTCAGTAGTCCTTTTTAGGGCGAAAAAAAAATGCCCTAACCAGGGTCCAACGTTAACTATTTAGGTTACCAGACAGTCGGGCTTGTTGATGCCGGATGCTGCTAGCCCTGACCAAATATGAGCTGGTCCTGACCAAATATTTCTGTCAGATGAATAATATGGAAAAGTGTAAACTACAATTATCTTTCATTTAAGCTAAAAGGCCAGTTTTTAATCACAAATGAATGAAAATATTCTGTGTTTTTATTAAAGTTATTGTGACTGAGATTTGAAATAAGGCTGACCAGTCGGTCTAGTAACTTCGGGATCTAACAAGCCCTGACCAAGCAACAGGCAGGTAATGTCTGTCGGGCACAGGTTAATGTTGAACCCTGCTAACAGTATTTTGACTTTTAGGACTGTCTCGTTAGAAGTGGATATCGGACAACATTATTGAAAAATGTGCTGACCGTCAGTTTGTCAGTATTGTCTGTATTTTGCAATTGTATGTTTTTATCTGCAACCACTCAAAATTTCTCAAAATACTGTTTATGTGATTAGAATTTAGGTTCAGAATACTTTCACGCTTTCGCAAACTTTAATTAACCCTTTCCCAAACAAGACCTGGTTTTGATGTCCCTAATAGAAAAGGCTTGGGAAAACATTGAAACAAAAGAAGAAACTTCTGATAACCAGCAGTTTCTCCTTTTGTCTCAATATTTTCTGTGCAATATTTTACACAAATCCTGTCTTTAATAACATCCATTTTGTCATTTGTGGCAGTGGATCACCCTAAAATTTTGTCGTTTGGGAAAGGGTTTACAAGACCTAGTCCTGAGGATCCCTGATAGAAAAAGCTGGGGGAAATACTGATGCCAAATGATACAATACTGATGCAAAAGGAGAAAATGCTGGTGCAAAAGGAGAAAATGCTGGTGTAAAAGAAGGAAATGCTTATCATTTTTATGCCCCAGTATCGAGAGATGGGGGGGGGGGGGCATATTGTTTTACTCGTGTCAGTCTGTTCGTCTGTCCGAAAACATAACATTTTGCCTTTTCTCCAAAACTATTTGACATACAAAGCTGAAATTTGGTATGTAACTTTTTTTGAATGATATCTATCTGTTCCATGCAATATGACCTTCCTCAAGGTCATCTGGTAACCGTTATCAACACAAAAACTTAACATTTTAGAAATATAGCCATTTTGGGGGCATTCGTGTTTCACAAACACATCTTGTCATCAACATCCATTTTGTCTACTGCAGCAGTGGTCACAGCAAATGAGATTGGAGTGAAGCCCAAGAACCTAAAGCAGTGCTCCTACTGCCCCAAAGTGTTCTGGTCGAATTGGCATCTAACAAGACATGAGCGTATACATACTGGAGCTAAGCCTTATAAATGTTTGGAGTGTGGGAAAATGTTTAACCAGAATGAACATTTGAAGGCACACATGACTAGCACACATCTAAAAACATTTGTAAACGAATATGAAAACTTCTAATCCAATTAGATTATTATAAGTACTGGAGTGCTTCTACTGTCCCAAAGTGTTTTTGTCGAAGTGGTATTTTGCAATATTCGATCCTGATAGTAAATAGATCGACCCTTTTCAACAAAAACCTTGTAACTTCTTTTAAGCTGCAGTTATAAAGTTTTTGTTGAAAAACAATGACATATGGATGTTAAAACAAATAGTGTTCTGTGCATGAAATCATTCAATCAATTAACATTAGACATGAACATATACAGGTGTTCAGTCATTTTAGTTCTGAAGGTTTGCATATGTCAACATTGGAAATGAATGTGAAACCTTGATATCTTGTGCTACATGGCTTTTCAAGAACCAACCTATCTGATATGGACCTTATGGGATGGTATTATATGGATCTTCTTTCAATATGTCAGCGCTTAGCAGGGTTCTCCACATAATATTTTGAAGCCGTAGTGGCATTGGTAAACCTTGCAACACATTGTGTTCATGCAAATAATTGTGAATAAAAACATAATGGGAAAAGAAGAAATTGCTCAATTGAGCAATTTCTTCTTTTCCCATAATGTTTTTACACAGGATTAGTACTTTTTAGTTTAAAAGAATGACCATTTTGAAGAAAATAAGCTGTGGGGTACTTTTGAAGCTGTAGGGGCATTACACTGATTTCCATGAAGCTGTAGTGGGGCCGATACAGCTTATTGGGCTGGGGAGAACACTGGCTTAGGAAATTTGTAGAAATATCGTGATCTGGAGAAAGTGATGCTTCAAATTAGACATGTCAATCCTTCATAGAACGTTGCATGTGCACACTGTGAATGGAAACTTTGAGAATTCAACATTATAACACATGCAGTGTTCTCCCCAGCCTAATAAGCTGTATCGGCCCCACTACAGCTTTATGTTAATCAGTGTAATGCCACTACAGCTTCAAAAGTACCCCACAGCTTATTTTTATGCTCCCCGAAGGGAGAGCATATAGTCGCCGCTTTGTCTGTCCGTCCGTCCGTCCTGTCCGTCCGTCCGTCCGTCCGTCCGTCCGTCCGTCCGAAGTGATTTCTCCATAACCCTTGGGCCAAATCAAATGAAACTTACCATGTGAACTCCCTATGACAAAATGCCGATGTACTTTTCCCGGTTTTTGGATTTGAGGCCTCGTCATGGGAAAAGGGGACTTAAGGTTAAATACAGTTTTTCTCTAATTTCTCCTAATCTAATGGTCAGAATTTGATGAAATTTCATATTTGAGTAGCAAATCAGATGCCCTTGACAATAAACTATTTAAAATTTGCGTATACAAAATATGTCATGGAAAAAGGGGGCTTAACATTTGATAGCTCTGCATGGCATATATTTATTGTGACAATGCCTTATTCGGGGAGCATTGTCCGTCTCTGACGGCTCTTGTCTTCAAAATGGTCACCAAGAGAGACATTTAGAGATATTTCATGTCAAAAACTGATTAATGGGGCATTCTTTTAAACTAAAAACTACTAATTCTGTATAAAAACATTATGGGAAAAGAAGAAATTGCTCAAATTGAGCAATTTCTTCTTTTCCCATTATGTTTTTATTCACAATTATTTGCATGAACACCACGTGTCGCAAGGTTTACGAATGCCACTACTGCTTCAAAATATTCTGCGGAGAACCCTGGAACGTTGCATGTGCACACTGTGAATGGAAACTTTGAGAATTCAACATTATAAAACATGTCAACATAGAATTATAAATGAAATTGAATCGCTCTGTACCAAACTTAAGTGTACATAATGAATATGAATGTAAACAGTAGAAAGGGGGGAGATACGATAATTTTGGCAAAGGGAGAAAACCCTGGTAAAACCCAACAGTGGCAAATCTTGCCAAATTCAGACTGGGATGTATCATTAGAGACAAAAAATTTGATAGTTTGAAACTGACTTTCTGTTGCCTTATCTATTCAATTATTTCTTCATAGCTTTTATTTGTATTACCCTTTTGGCAATTTTCAACTCTAATGCTGCTTTATTGTTGAAATTTAAATGAAGTACTATGAAGGACCTGTTCCAAACAGCTCGGAGTCAAAATCAAAGCTGTTAATTTTACAAGTCATTCATACAAGATTAACTTTTCCCTTACAGATGATAGCCTGAAAATGGGACTCCAGAATGTAAGGACTGCACCAACAATTAGCCAGACACCTATACAAAATGTCGTCGGTGCTACTGCAAAACCGCGTAACTCCAGCTTTAATCAAGCTGGAGTTACGCGGTTTTGCAATAGCACTGACGATGTGCGTCTGTGTTCAGACGTAAATCAGTGTTCGTTCTGCGGAAAAGTTTTTAACGAGGCGTGGTCGTTAAAACGTCACGTAAGAACCCATACGGGTGAGAAGCCATATAAATGTAACTTCTGCGACTTTCGGTGTACGCAAAAATCGAATCTCGAAAATCACAAGCTGAATAGACACTGGAATGAAATAGTGGATGAAAATAAACTAGTGAGCGAATAGACTGATCTAGCCATATTAGCCAGAGATTTAAGTTCCATACTTGTGAGAAACCATATACGGTAAATGTAACTTCTGCGACTTTCGGTGTACACAAAAATCTAATCTCGAAAATCACAAGTTGAATAGACACTGGAATGAAATAGTGGGTGAAAATAAACTATTGAGCGAATAGACTGATATAAGCTTTATATTGGTGAGAAACCATATACGGGTAAATGTAACTTTTGCGACTTGCGGTGTACGCAAAAATAGAATCTTGAAAATCACAAGTTGAAAAGACACTGGAATGAAATAGTGGGGGACAATAAACCAGTGAGCGAATAGACTGATATAAGCTTTATATTGGTGAGAAACCATATACGGGTAAATGTAACTTCTGTGACTTTCGGTATACGCAAAAATCTAATCTGAAAAATCATAAACTGAATAGACACTGGGATAAAATAGTGGGTGAAAATGAAATATTGAGTGTCAGAGTTTATTTCTATACTGCGAGAAGCCATATAAATGTAACTTTTGCGATTTTCGGTGTACACAAAAATGTAACCTGGAAAATCATAAATTAAATGGACACTGGAATGAAATAGTGGGTGAAAATAAAACAGTGGGTGAATAAATCTAGTCAGAATTAATTGTCCGAGCTGGCGAGAAACTGTATCACATAGAATTGTGACTTTTAACTTTCGTTGTACACATAATTCTAATTTGTGTAAAGCTGTTACTTTGAATTTTAAACCAGTAAACATAATAAAAAAGAGTTCTGTATTTTGTGTTATGTCCTTTAACTTTGAGTTTCTAGCTTCTGTAATAATTGGCTTTTGTATTGATGTTGAAGGTCTTTTTCACGATTTTCAAGTGCTCAGTATGAAGTAGAAGTTGACATCAAATGTTGAGGATGATATTGTTTTGGAGAAAATATTGGCTATCTTCATATTCTCTCAAAGGAAAACAAGGTTTGGTTTTCCCTTTCCCAAATGGCAACAAACTGGACAGCTGATCCACTTTGAAAGACACTGCAAAACAAAATTTATGTTTGTAGGATTGGATTTATGGATCAAGTAGCACAGAAAATAATGAGACAAAAGGAGAAAACTGGTGACAAAAACTAAGAAAAATGTTACATTTTCCCTGTCAAAAAAAGAAGAAAAAAAAAAAAAAGAAAAGAGTGCTTTGTAAAATTGCAGATCCTACCAATGATTATCCATGCCTTTGTCTTTTCTACCTTCAGCAAATTCTTTGGACATTCTTCAATTAAATGGAATCTTTAATCTGTTATTTCAAAACAAAGATTTCATTTTAATGTCGCTTTTCAACAAAAAACCCCGTAAAAATAGCTTATTTAAAGCTGTAGTTACAAGGTTTTGAAACAAAAAGCGACATGTTTTGAATAACAGGACCAATATGTCAATTCTCCCAACTTATCGTTGTAGTTAAGCCGTCTCACAGACCAGTGGCGTGCCCGATCTGTGGGAAGATCGTCAGTCGGGCGTCGTCGCTCAAAGGCCATTTACGGATTCATACGGGAGAGAAGCCATATATTTGTGAACTTTGTGATCGAACCTTCAGTGATAGAAGTAACCTCGTTAAACATAGAGTGACTCATATGAATGTAGACTGACGTTAGAGAAAAGCCATATATTTGTGAACTATGTGATCAAGCCTTCAGCGATAGAAGTAATCTAGTTAAACATAGAGTCACACATATGAATCAAGATTGAATGGTGGTCTCTTGTCTGGAGAAAAGCCATATATTTGTGAATTATGTCATAAAGCATTCAGTGATAGAAGTAATCTAGTTAAACATAGAGTCACACATATGAATCAAGATTGAATGGTGGTCTCTTGTCTGGAGAAAAGCCATATATTTGTGAATTATATCATAAAGCATTCAGTGATAGAAGTAATCTAGTTAAACATAGAGTCACACATATGAATCAAGATTGAATGGTGGTCTCTTGTCTGGAGAGAAGCCATATATTTGTGAACTTTGTGATCGAGCCTTCAGCGATAGAAGTAACTTGATTAAGCACAGAGTGACGCACATGAATCAAGACTGTATTTAGACGGAACTGTGAACTTTCCAGCTCAATAATCTAGTCTGAATATAGTCGCTTTTCAACGAAAACCTCGTAACTGCAGCTTGTTTTAAGCTGCAGTTACGAGGTTTTTGTTGAAAAGTGACCATAAGCTGTAGTTGGGTGACTTTATCTGGAGAGAAGCCATATATTTGTGAACTATGTCATAAAGCATTCAGTGGTTGAAGTAATCTGGTTAAACATAGAGTCACACATATGAATCAAGATTGAATAGTGGTCTCATGAGCTAAAACAGCTGTAGTTTATGTCTGGAGAGAAGCCATATATTTGTGAAATATGTGATTGAGCCTTCAGTGATAGAAGTAATCTCGTTAAACACAAGGTGACACATATGAATGTTGACTGAATAGGATTCATGTTCAGGATACAGCTTTCATTGATAGAAGTAATTTGCACAAACATGGAGCAACACATCTGAATGTAGACTGAAACAATGTTCTATCCAGCCTTATAAGCCATAAAGGCCTTGCTATGCTTTCAAGTGTATTGATGCAATGTCCCTACTGGCTGGCGACCAATTCCCGCCGCGTACCAGTTGTCACCAACTAACCCATTTCATGGTCAAGACTGAAAAGAGTCCTTTCCCAGATACAATTTATGCGGACATCAACTTCTTTTATTCCGAAAATAAATCATATTAGATAATATCATGTCTTTTCTGTGATATGTTATCGTTGGTGAGAACTGGTACACAGTGAAAGTTGGTTGCCAGCCAGTACACTTTCAACAGTTCCCCACAGTGAGCTTAAACAGAGTCACAAATATGAATTGACTCTGAAATCAAAGAGTTGTAACATAAGAGGGGGTAAAGACATTGTATATAGGGGAGAATTATTGTTACAAGTCCATCTGAAATACTGAGTGGATAAATGAGTTGTTGTCCATCTGAAATAGTTAATAAATGAATGATAAAAGGCAAAATTTGGTTCATCTTAACCCTTTCCCAAACAAGACCTGGTTTTGATGTCCCTAGTAGAATTGGCTTGGGAAAATATTGAGACAAAAGAAGAAACTGCTGGTAACCAGCAGTTTCTTCTTTTGCCTCAATATTTTCTATGCTATATTTTACACAAATATTACCTTTTATAACATTTATTTTGTCATTTGTGGCAGTTTTTGAAGTGGATTACCCTACATTTTTGTCATTTGGGAAAGGGTTAAAGAGGAAATGTTGGTCCATCTAAAATGGAAAGTAAATGTTATAAAACTAAATGATGATTATATTTGAAAATATAGCGACAGCTTAAATAAGCTGTAGTTAAGGCCTTTTCAAAGGTTACCGACGTTAAGCAGCTAGCTCATTGAAGGTGTTCTTCCAACTTGTTTTTGCAGGTCAGCCCTCACACCGTCCAACACAATGTCCAGTGTGTATGAAGGTCCTGACCAGAGCTTCGTCGTTAAAAGCTCATTTGAGGACCCATAGTGGAGAAAGACCATATGCTTGTAAAATTTGTGGAAAAGCATTCAGTGAGCGGGGAAATCTTCTCAAACATCAAGTTACACACATGAATGTAAAGTGAATCAAAGTACTGAAAGTCAGCAATTTTAGGAAATTTTGTTGTAAAGTATTCAGTGAGCGGGGAAATCGTCTTAAACATTGAGTGACACATTATGAATATAAACTGAATCAAAGTTCTGAAAGTACTGTAAGTCGGTAAAATATGATATGAAAAATGGTATGGTTGTTAAATGTGGTATTGCCTACAGTTAATGAGAAATCTTCTTTAACTCATATAAATGTTAAGTGAATCAAAGTTCTGAAGGTACTGTAAGTCAGCAATAGTATGTTGGGAAAACAGTATGGTTGTAAAGTGTGGTAATCCTCAACATCAAGTGGCACGATAGTCAACTGAATATAACTTAAAAAGATGAATGTTTTATTCCCAATGTCCTGTATGTTTTAAGATTCTGACCAAAGTGTTGTTGTTAATCTTTTCCCACGTGGGTAATTTTAAGGTAGTGTGATTTTAAGATGGCTGCAGACAACAAAATGAGAATTGATGAGAAAAGGGTTTGTTACAGCGGAGAAAATATTGAGGCAAAAGGAGAAAATACTGGTTACTAACTTTCAACTAGGAAGGGTCTAATTTCTTGCTGTCTGTCAATGGATGTAAGATTCTTCGTTCAATATTCTTAGTCAAAGTGGCATGATATGTCTGTGTTAATTTGGTGGCCATTTCTTGCTTCTTATCATTTTAGGTATTTTCTGTTTGAAAGGTTGCCATTTGGTGTTTCTTATCATTCTAGGTACATCAAAAGGTGCGGAGTGCCCGATGTGTCACAAGGTGTTGAGTAATCGAGCGAATCTAACACGACATTTAAGAATACACACGGGGGAGAAGCCCTTTATTTGTGACGTGTGTAATCGCGCGTTTAATGATCGCGGAAATCTGCAGAAACATCGTATAGTGCACTCTAGGTACAACGAGATGGCTTAAAGCAAGAAACCCTGTATTTGTGACGTGTGTAATCGCGCGTTTAATGATCGCGGAAATCTGCAGAAACATCGTATAGTGCACTCCAGGTACAACGAGATTGCTTAAAGCAAGAAACCCTTTATATGTGACGTGTGTAATCGCGCGTTTAATGATCGCGGAAATCTGCAGAAACATCGTATCGTGCACTCCAGGTATAACGAGATTGCTTAAAGCAAGAAACCCTTTATATGTGACGTGTGTAATCGTGCGTTTAATGATCGCGGAAATCTGCAGAAACATCGTATAGTGCACTCCAGGTATAATGAGATAGCTTAAAGCAAGAAACCCTGTATTTGTGATGTGTGTAATCGCGCGTTTAATGATTGCGGAAATCTGCAGAAACATTGTATAGTGCACTCTAGGTATAACGAGATCGCTTAAAATGAGATACCGCTTATATCTGATGTGTGTAATCGCGTGTTTAATGATCGCGGAAATCTGCAGAAACATCGTATAGTGCACTCTAGGTATAACGAGATCGCTTAAAATGAGATACCGCTTATATCTGATGTGTGTAATCGCGTGTTTAATGATCGCGGAAATCTGCAGAAACATGGTATAGTGCACTCCAGGTACAAAGAGATTGCTTAAAACGAGATTACCACTTACAGCGAACACATTACAAAGTCTCTTTCGTTGCCCTTCTTATTTTCGTATATTTGATATTACATAAGAGTTGGTTTGAGGAAGATATCGGATATAACTTCATATTTCTTTGATTCTGTACATATTTTTCACACATTTTAAAACATGTGTTGTTAATCTCCTTATATGTGGAGTGCACTGTATAAGGTGTTTGAAATGATAGATGAGTGACTGCTCTTTTGTGACTTTTGTTGTCGTGGGTTTAATGATCAAGGAAATGTACAGAAAAAACTGTAAAATGCCTTTGAGATGATGACGGGGACCACTGGTCATTGCACAATTAATGTTCTTGGGATTCTACTGAAACATTGTATTAAACAATTATGCATTTGAGGTGATAATGGGTCTCTTGCGACTTTGTTGTTTAGTGGTCAGAGAAATCTTTTGAAGCATTGTGAAATCCATATGCATTGTAATTCTTTGTGTTTGAACATATCGCTGATCCTCAAAAACCACATAACTGCAGCTCAGAGCAAGCTGCTGCCCGCAGCTATGAGGTTTTTGAAGAAAACCAGTGATTTTCGGATGTGACTTGTCTAATATTTGGTAATGATAACTTAGATTGAAAAAACTTTCAATCTGAACCTGAGATGGGTCTGACTGATGATCAGAGAAATCTTTTGTAGCATAGTGAAATCCATTTGATAACTGTGTGATTGAACATATTTAGATGTGACTAATGTCTACAATTATGTTAGTGATACTTAAAGAAGATTAACCCTTTCCCAAACAGCAAACTTCTAAGATGATCCAATTCAAAAGCTGATGCAGACGACAAAAGGGATGTTGTTAAAGATAGAATTCGTGTATAAGATGCCACAGAAAATATTGAGACAAAAGGAGAAACTGCTGGTCATCAGCAGTTTCTTCTTCGTCTCAATGTTTTCTCAAGTCACATCTATTAGGGACGTCAAAACCAGGTCTTGTTTGGGAAAGGGTTAAAAAACTTTCAATTGGAACATGTTTTCTTTGAAGTTCTTGATTTGGACAAACATACTATCATGTTAGTAAATCCTTTCCCAAACAATTCCTGGTTTTGAAGAGTGAGAGAAAAAAATAAAAGAAAATGCTGGCCACCAAAGTTTCTCCTGTATACTAAAGAAGTATCTATTTGATTAAATCCATCAAGCTTTGCAATGGTTCAATATGAAATTTTGTTCTGACTTATGACCCTTTTGTGATTCTGTTTTGTTATTTGCTACAACTTCAAAATTGGTGCAGCCTTAACCCTTGCTAATGCCTTTGGTTTGTTGCTCGGACTCCTGATAGGTAAATCTTATAAAATATTGAGGCATATGGAAAGACTAAAATGCTGAAAACCAGGATTTTCTTCTATTCCCTGTCAAGATTTACACCCATTTCATGATGTGCAATATCATTCATAACGAAGTGGTCTAAAAGTTTGCCATTTTGCAGTGTTGAATCTAGAGGGGGCCTTGGCCAAAATGACCCCCTAAAATCTCAAATGACCCTACTGAGAATGAAGTATGGGCCAAATTAGATATGTATTTGTATTGGATAACCCCCTTGACCAAGAGCTGTAGGCCCATTGGGCCTCCTAGAACACACGGCTAGATTTAACACTGATTTTGGACTTGTTCTAGATGCTGATGCGGCAAAGTGTCCAGTATGTGGCAAGGTGCTGAGCAGAAAGTCGTCCTTGCCGCGGCACATGAGAAAATTGTATGAAATAGTCAGGCATATGAAAAGACTAAAATGCTGAAAACCAGGATTTTCTTCTTTCTATGCCAAGATTTACATCCATGATATCTTTCAAAATGAATCCATCTAAGAGTTTGCCATTTTGGACTTGTTCTAGATGCTGATGCGGCAAAGTGTCCAGTATGTGGCAAGGTGTTGAGCAGAAAGTCGTCCTTGCCGCGGCACATGAGAAAATTGTATGAAATAGTGAGGCAAATGAAGACTAAAATGCCAAAAACCAGGATTTTCTTCTTTCTATGCCAAGATTCACATTCATTTCATGATCTGCAATATCTTTCATAACGAAGCCATCTAAGAGTTTGCCATTTTGAAATTGTTCTAGATGCTGATGCGGCAAAGTGTCCAGTATGCGGCAAGGTGCTGAGCAGAAAGTCGTCCTTGCCGCGGCACATGAGAATACACAGCGGAGAAAAGCCTTACGCCTGCGACATCTGTAATCGGGCCTTCAGCGATAAAGGGAACCTCTATAAACACAGGGTTATACATTATCTACAGAAGTGAATTAATGCATATAATACATAGATGATAGAGCTCAACAGATACATCTATAGTTTGAGATTGTGCATTATGGTATGGATAACAAATACTGTCAAATTAGCCCCGTTTCAGGTACCTGAAGCTGGGCTAATTTGGCTGTATTTGTTATTAGCTCACCTGAGCACGAAGTGCTCAAAGTGAGCTATTGTGATCGCTTTTTGTCCGTCGTCCGTCCGTCCGTCCGTCCGTCCGTCTGTCCGTCCGTCTGTCCGTCCACAATTTCTTCAAACATCTTCTCCTCCTAAACCATTGGTCCAATTTTAACCAAACTTAGCAGGAATGTTCCTTGTGTGACCCTTTTCAAAACTTGTTCGTGAATTTTTGATTTGTCAAAAAATGTGGGCGTGGCAGGGCGGGGCTTATCAGATTTTAGAGAAATCTTAAGAAAATTCTTTAAAAATCAACCATAGGGCCAATTTGAACCAAAGTTGGCAGGTATGTGCCTTGAGTCACTCTTTTCAAAATTTATCCACAATTTTTTACATTTGTCAAAAAATGTGGCCGTGGCAGGGAGGAAGGGGGCTTATTGGACTTAGAGAAATCATTAGAAAATTCTTTAAAAATCAACCATTGGGCCCAACTGAACCAGACTTTGCAGAAATGTTCCTTGAGTCACTCTTTTCAAAATTTGTTTTCAAATTCTTGCAATTGACTAAAAATGTGGCCGTGGCAGGGAGGAAGGGGCTTATTGGACTTAGAGAAATCATTAGAAAATTCTTTAAAAATCAACCATTGGGCCCAACTGAACCAGACTTTGCAGAAATGTTCCTTGAGTCACTCTTTTCAAAATTTGTTTTCAAATTCTTGCAATTGACTAAAAATGTGGCCGTGGCAGGGAGGAAGGGGCTTATCGGACCTGGAGAAATCATAAGAACATTCTTTAAAAATCAACCATTGGGCCAATTTGGACCAGACTTTGCAGAAATGTTCCTTTAGTCACTCTTTTCAAAGTTTATTCACAAATTTTTACCTTTGTCAAAAAATGTGGCCGTGGCAGGGAGGAAGGGGGCTTATCAGACTCAGAGAAATTGTAAGAAAATTCTTTAAAAATCAACCATTGGGCCAATTTGAACCAGACTTTACAGGAATGATCCTTGAGTCACTCTTTTCAAAATTTGTTTTCAAATTCTTACAATTGACAAAAAATTGGCCTTGGCAGGGAGGAAGGGGCTTATTTGGCTTCGAGAATTTATAAGAAAATTCTTCTAAAATCAACCATTGGGCCCAAATGAACCAGACTTTGCAGGAATGTTCCTTGAGTCACTCTTTTCAAAATTTGTTCTCAAATTCTTACAATTGATAAAAAATCAGGCTGTGGCAGGGAGGAAGGGGCTTATCGGACTCAGAGAATTCTGTCCTATTTCTCTTATCTATTTCTCTTATCTGTTGCTCTGGCTGGCCCCATGTTTATCTTATGTAAACAAATAAGGGATTAGCCTTAGCTTATCAGATGGTAATCCTGCGCTATATTATTTCAATCACAGACCAAATCTTGTTAATTGAGCCTATCATAAATGATCAATCTCTAACAGATCAGAATGCTTTGAAAATTAGCCCTATGTTGTATATTGCGAAATCATTAAATAATTACTAGTATTGGAGAAAAAAACTGTCTACAATTGTGCTAATTCATACCCAACCTTACAGGATCGATTGGAACAAAATTATTTCTTGATTGTTTCCAAACAGAAAGTCCCTATCAGTTTCATGCTTTTGAATTTGACAAAATTGCCATTATCACTCTTGCCATCTTGATTCAGGTGAGCGATTTAGGACCATCATGGTCCTCTTGTCTATCTGATGGTACACAATCTACACCTTGTACATACAGAAGACACAGTAGAGAAAAGACTTTTGTATTTGACATCATTCTGTAATCAGGTTTTCAGCGATAAAGGGAACCTCTATAAACACAGGGTTATACATTATCTACATAAGTGAATAATACTAGTGGCCAATGTATTCAATGGAAAAAGTGAATATTATTGGTGATTCATTTGCATTAAGACACTTTTTATGCCCCAGTATCGAAAGATTAGGGCATGTTGTTTAACTTGTCTGTCTGTGTGTCCATAAACTTAACATTGGCCATTTCGGGGGCATTCATGTTTCACAAACATTTGACACAGTAAAACACCTTGTTTCCTTGTGTTTCTGTATCTTTTTAAAAAAGGATGATCAAGATTAAGCATGGACTTACTAACAATGATGGATATATTGTACCTGGCAATAAGCAGTCCCTGGTTTTTGCAACAACCCTGAGAAACTAGTTTTTGTTTGTAGATGGTTAAAACAACAACATTTATGGCATTGGCAATACAGTCATTTTAACCCTACCCACACATTGACTCTTTTGGATGCGCGTTATGAAACCTGCGTGGGAAAACATTGTTGCAAATGAAGAAATTGCTTTGAAGAAGCAATTTCTTCATTATCCACAATGTTTTCTAACCCAAAATACCTATATTTGTAAAATTTCATCAACTTGAAATTGCCGTCTGCAAAGTAATCCAAATTGGATCAGTTCACATTTTTTCCAATTAGTAAATTTTCTTCATGCTTTCAGGTAGGCCAGCATTGCCATTCCTAACCAGTCGCGGATATAACGCTCAACAAGCAAATTACACGTGCAACATTTGTCACAAGGGTTTCAAGTTCAAGTCCAAATTTGATGCCCATTACAGAATACATACTGGCGAAAAGCCCTATATTTGTACAATTTGTAATAAACGATTCTCCGATAAAGGCAATTTGACGAAACATTCCATCATACATTATGCAGATTTTCCATCTAGTGTGTAATAAACGCTTCTCCGATAAAGGAAATTTGACAAAACATTCTATCATACATTATGCTGAATTCCCGTCTAGTTTGTAATAAACGATTCTCCGATAGAGGAAATTTGGCAAAACATTCCATCATACATTATGCAGATTTTCCAACCGGTTTGTAAAACACAGCAGTGTTCTCCATAGCTGAATAAGCTGTAGTGGACCTGCATGTAAACCAGTGTGATGCCCCTGCACATTTGCATAGCAGTTTAAAGAGTTGTTAAACCCCAATCAATCAAACCCTACACCTTTGACACTTCTCAGATAAAGTTGATTGGACAAAACATTCTATTGTGCATTATGCATCCAGTTTATAATACACAGTTCTCAGAGGAAGGGAGTCTGACATAACAATTTTAAACATTTTTCCTGATTGTGTCATGTTTTGGTGATTTACTATGTCCTAAATAGTGCATGGCTCCTGTGTTTTAACAAGTTCTTCTGATGCTTATAATGAATGTTTCTACTTGCTAGCAATGTAAACATACAAAACCTTTTAAGGAATACGACCCATCATTAGCTCTAAATGATTCGCGTTATGTCGGCTGTTTCCGCAACAACGGAAATAATCGAGCATGTTCGGAATTACGGAGATTTTTTAAAACATTTTTTGTAAAGAGACTTCTACATTAAATTTGAATTTGTACGAACAGTTTCTACAACGAATCCCAGCCGATGAATTTATAAAAACGTCAAATGAAACAACAAAAGACAAAAAAAATCAAAATATTTTGGCATTTAGAATGACCTCCCTTTGCAACAACAGCAACTACAGCGCACCCAGTGATCTCCCCTGAATCCGAATATTACGTACCTCTGACGTAATATGTCACTCTTTGGAGGTTGATTCGCACCATAAATATTTCGTTCCATAACTGGTCACTTTGTTTACCGTAATTTGGGCCTTTTCTTTGGGAAAAGGTAAGCTTGACCTTTGCCATTTCTTTCTGTTTAACCCTTTCCCAAACAACTAGACACAAGATAAGACCAACTGATGCTTTCTCTACGCTAGGTTTGCGTGAAAAAAGAAACCAATGAGAGAAAAGAAGCAAATACTGATACAAGCAGTTGTATTCATTTTCTCTGTAGAATTTCTATTTGATTATATATTTTTGTGTTTCTGTCTCGTCTTTTTCCATCTCTTTAGCTACTAATAAGGCAGCAAACATGATTCAAACATGACATCAGAAAACTGATATTCAAAAGTTGCTTGTTCACCTAACCCTTTCCCAAACAAGACCTAGTTTTGGCAGAGACATAGGCCTATCTTTCTACAACATTCCTGGCTTTATTTTTTTCAAAATGTTTCTTGTGATGATAATACCGTCCTCAACTCACACTCAGACACACACATTTCTGGGGCATGTTAACAATTTGTCGAAAAGACATGTTTGGCTAATGATTTACATGCAGATATAATGTACTTGTAACAATTCTATTTCTACCATTGTTAAAGTATTGAAACTTTGCACACATGCTTGTGGTCAGACATGTATATATTCCTTATTAAGGATAAAGACTGGGTAAAGATTCATTACCCTTTCAAATTTCTATTTGGGTAGACTTTTTATTCTTTTCATCCTATAAAATTTCATAATCCAACACTTTTTCGTTGAGCTATCCTGTCCACTGACAACTCTTGTTTTATAAACATTTTTATTTATATATATGTTTTTTTAATAGTAACATTTACTATTATATAAATATTCCAATACAAGCAATAAAAAACCTGTAAAATTCGTATGGAACAATTTATTTAAGTATAATGAACAAAGAGTGCCATTTTCCTTAAGAAATTGGGCGGTGGTAAAAAGGGGGTGTATAAGTCAAAGTGATTTTTTTAAGTTTGTGTACGGCGAAACTGTTTAATTTTTACTTTATTTGAAAGAATATACACATAGGAAAATTATGATTTTCCTTTTGTGCCATGCATTTTGATATATCATTGAAATTAATGTTATTTAAAATTGACTATTGTTTCAGATTCGTCCGGAAAGCCTGTCGAAAGTATGGTAGCCGTGTATTACAAAAGCAAAAAAAATATTTTGTTGCTGGTTATTATTTATTTACTTGTTAGTCCATTGTTGGGGATAATATAAGCTATTGATTAGATGCAAACACTTGTGTTTATTGCTTTTAATCATGCTGTTTTTGTGTTTAAAAGCTCACTTGGGGTGTTTGGCATTTCATGATTTTGTATGACCCTGATGCAAGATATAAAATTATCAAAATTTCACTAACGAAACGATCAAAGTTGATAAAAATTGGCAATTAGATGCGGGGTACCATGCTGATTTTGAATATATATAGTAACTTATGTATCTTTATGATTCTATTGATGGGTCGTATACCTTAACTGCAGCATTACATAAGCTGTAAGTATGAGGTTTAGGAAAAAAAAGTTTTGACAAAATTTAGTGTTCAATTTTTCTAAAGAGTGCTGTTGTCAGTGCCTTCAGGACTTTGATTGTATGACTTTGATTCCGAAAAAATCTCATCTAGTGTTCAATAAAGAACTACTGTAAATTACATTTTAATATGTTCACAATTATATTTTCTGTAAAGTTGTATGCTGAATAAATCATGTACATCAAATTATTTGACTTTATTTCATTGTACTGTACACAAAATTATTTGAAATAAGGTTGTGGCTCTTTAGCATTCGGGTTTTGACAACCTAAGGCTGATCTAGATTAAATGATACCGAGATAGATTTTATCAAAAACAAAAATAATCAGAGGGAAAAGGAGAATATGCTTGTTGTATCCTTACTTGTCCTTTTCCAAATGAACATCTAAGCTTCACAAGTCATTGTTTGCTCTGTACATTAACCCTTTCCCAAACAAAGCCTTGATTTGACATCCCAGACAGAAAAAAAAAATAAACCATTCCCAAACAGTGACACCTTTGGACATCCCACAAGATAAATGCTTTGGAAAACATCGTGGAAAATTATTGTGTAAATTGTGAGAAGCAATTCTTCATTTTCCATAATATTTTCTACCCAGAAAGACCAAAATGAAATATTTCATCCACTCAAAATTGTCATCTGCTACGTCTTTCAATTTGGACCAGACTAAATTTTTGCCATTTGGTAATGTGTTAAGAAAATATGGAGGGGAATAAGATGAAAACAAAGCTTGTTTTTGTCTGCAGCATACATTCCTTTCAATTGAAGTCATTTTTGAACCTGCCTAAAATTTTGAAGTTAGGTTATTATTAAGGATTGATGATGTCAATTTCAGGATACAAAACCTTACCAAGACATAAGGGAAACAAATCCCGTGGTCCTAGAACAACTCTAGTGTGTAACATATCCCTTTCCCAAACAGCAAAATTTTAGGGTGATCCACTTCAAAAAGTGCCACAAATGACAAAATGGATATTATTAAAGATAGAATTTGTGTAAAATATGACATAGAAAATATTGAGACAAAAGGAGAAACTGCTGGTTATCAGCAGTTTCTTCTTTTGTTTCAATGTTTACCCAAGCCTTTTCAATTAGGGATGTCAAAACTAGGCATTGTTTGGGAAAGGGTTAAATTGAACCCGCCTTAAATTTTGAAGTTAGGTTGTTATTAAGGATTGATGTTGTCAATTTCAGGATACGCAAACTTGCCAAGACATAAGGGAGATAAATCCAGTGGTCCTAAAACAACTCTAGTGTGTAACATATGTAACAAATTCTATCTTAAATAACATCGACTTTGTCATTTGTGGCAGTTTTTGAAGTAAATCAGCCTAAAATTTTGTCGTTTGGGAAAGGGTTAACCTTCATAAAATTTTGAAGTTTGGTTATTATTAAGGATTGATGTTGTCAATTTCAGGATACGCAAACTTGCCAAGACATAAGGGAGATAAATCCAGTGGTCCTAAAACAACTCTAGTGTGTAACATATCCCTTTCCCAAACAGCAAAATTTTAGGGTGATCCACTTCAAAAAGTGCCACAAATGACAAAATGGATGTTATTACAGATAGAATTTGTGTAAAATATGACATAGAAAATATTGAGACAAAAGGAGAAACTGCTGGTTATCAGCAGTTTCTTCTTTTGTTTCAATGTTTACCCAAGCCTTTTCAATTAGGGATGTCAAAACCAGGCCTTGTTTGGGAAAGGGTTAAATTGAACCCGCCTTAAATTTTGAAGTTAGGTTATTATTAAGGATTGATGTTGTCAATTTCAGGATACGCAAACTTGCCAAGACATAAGGGAGACAAATCCAGTGGTCCTAAAACAACTCTAGTGTGTAACATATGTAACAAAAAGTTTTGGTATAGATCACATTTTGACAAACACTATAGAATACATACTGGTGAGAAGCCATATGTTTGCAACATTTGTGGAAAAGGATTTGCGGAAAGCGGAAACCTTACGAAGCATCAAGCGGTCCATGCTTCTACGCTTGTTAACTTTTAAGAAACGTGTTGTCAACTTGTGTCTCCAAATGACATCTAAAATTTTTCTTACCAGACCTGAAATACTTTTGAGAAGTCATATATTTGCAACATTTGCGGAAAGTGGAAACCTGACCAAGCATCAAGCAGTCCATGCTTCTACACTGGTTAACTTTTGGGAAAAAAAAAAAAAAAAAAAAAAAAACGCATTCTTAAATTGGGTTCCCAAATGACACTTCCCAAACAAGACTTGACATATACTGGTCAGAAGCCACATATTTGTAACATTTGCGGAAAAGGATTTGCAGAAAGTGGAAACCTTACGAAGCATCAAGTGGTCCATGCTTCTACACTCGTTAACTTTTGAAAAATACGTTCTTAACTTGTGTTATCAAATGACATTCAAAATTTTTCGTTAAAAGACCTGAAATACTGGTGAGAGAGCATATGTCTGCAACATTTGCAGAAAAGGATTTGCAGAGAGTGGAAACCTTTCGAAGCATCAAGGGTCAATGCTTCTACGCTCGTTAACTTTTGAAAAACATGTTCTTAACTTGTGTTCTTAAAATGACATTTAAGCCTTTTCAAAACAAAAAACTGACATTCATCTTTAAAAAAAAGCAAGCAGCTTTGGCTGTCTGTATTAACCCTGGATTTGCGTAGCAAGGAAACCTGACCAAGCATCAAGTGGTCCATGCTTCTACTCTGGTTAATATGTGCAAACAAATTTGGAACTTCAAGCGAAACAAGCATTTTTTTCATTTCACACAATGCTTTCTACCCAGAATGACAAAAAAAAAAAAGAGGAAAATGGCATCAACTTGAAAATCTTGTCTGCATCTCATTTGAAGTTAGACCAATCTGAAATTATGCAGTTTGATAATGGGTTAAACTGGTTCAAAGGCCACTGTTATGTAAATGGAAAGCCATTGTGTGCTTGAAATGTGGAAATGAGTTTAGTACAAGGAATTTCTTTGGAATATCATGGACAGACTTTATTATTGCAATTCCTCTTATACCTTAAAGACTTAGAACTGCTATATATACATTTCATAATAAACATTTAGTAATACTATCATGTAGATTAATTAAACAATTTGTTATAACTTCTGTTGTGTGTTGTACCCAGCTATAGCTATCGTAGATCATGTTTCATTTTTTAAGTCTTGGGCATCTTTTCTGACCACCATCATATTTTGTTGCTGTGGTCAGTAAGGAAACAAAATGGTACTTCTGTAGGGGTAACTTAGTTAAGGACATGGAGTGTTTCATGCATTACAAAATTCATTATGCTTTGTTTTAAAGACTAGGGTGCCAGTCCTTGTTTGCATGAATTAACCCTTTACCAAACAGTCTTCGAATCTATGGGTACCTTTTCATAAAAATACAATAGCAGAATGTTATTAACTTCGTTAGAGAAATTAAAACTGGTAGAAATACCACCTTCTTAAACTTTGAATAGGAAACTTACTTGCAAAATGAAATAACAAAATGCATGTGAATGATCTGAACCAATAAAAATGGGTATCCCATGATATGGCTAAAAGTAGGACTAGAAACCCTCAAACTGCAAAAAAAAAACCCTTTTGAAACATGCCTTGAAGTTGCAGAAGAGATAAATAAAAGTGGGAAAACACTAGTCTATTACGGTAGCTATTAAAGACTCACAAACCACAAAATTTAATACTATAGAACTATTTGGCATGCAAGAAAGATAAGTAACAGGTGGCAAACCCTGAATCCATTGCAGCAAAAATGTCTGACAATGTACCTGTTTCCATTTTCAGATTTACAGACAAAAATCGTAAAACGACGGAAGACAACCGTGACGATTTGCAAGTATTGTGGGAAAGACTTCAAAAGCACATTTAACCTAAATACCCATTTAAGGCTACATACTGGTGAAAAGCCTTATAAATGTGAAACATGTGGAAAGGCATTCTCGGATAAGAGCAATTTTAATAAACATGTCCCAATGCATAATAATTATATGGAGGACTTTCAGAAACTGTTAAAGCGCCATAACATAGTGTCAATGTTGGGTGGAAATAGTGAAGGGAAACCCACTGTGTCTGAATCCGAAGTGTTGGAGGGTTCAACAGACAACCAAATGTTTGGGGACACGACACATAAACAAATGTTCGAGAGTTTTGAATTTAAACAAACTGATCCAGATGAAAATTTATAAATTTGTTGTCATATACAAGAGCAATTTTGATAAATATGTCCCAATGCATAATAATTATATGAAGGACTTTCAAAAATTGTTAAAGCGGCATAATATAGTGTTAATCTTACATGGAAATGGCGAACAAAAACCCACTGCGTCTGAGTTCCAAGTGTTTGAGGGTGGAGGGTTCAACACACACACACACACACACACACACACACACACAAAAATGTTTGAGGGTTTTGTAAATAATAATTCGGATCCAGATGAAAATTAATATAGTATGCGCTTGCAGTGTTTCTGTATCCATCCTGTGACAGAATTCATGACGGGGAAATGCAATTACAGAAAATATACAAATATTTTGTTTATTGTGACGGATTTGAAAGTTGTATGAAGCATAGAAGGTGTTAATATGTTGGGAATTTCCTGGATGTGAGATTTTCTGCAATTGTTGTGTCACGTGGTTCTCTACCTTGATTATGTTCACGTAGAGTGATTCTGTATCCACTCTGACATGCATGGGAATTGGATAAGGAAAGATTTTTGGAAAGCAAATTTGCAAAATTTGCTTTTCTTTCCAGTCGTGCTTCTCTGCACTTTAACATTCTCTGCATACCACACAACATCTCCCGGTCCTCCTCACTATAAATAGTTCTATCAAAAGCAAAGATCAATGACAAGAACAACCTTTCGAATATTCAATATTGAATTCTATAGTTGTACACAAGATATTCAATTGTGTGACCGATGATAAAACATCCAATTAAACATGTGTTAAAAGAGGAGAAACGATCACGTAGTAATTTGCTTTCATTACGGTTCAATAGCCAGTCCAATATCTTTCGTTGAAAATGGGTCAGTCAAGTTTACTGAACTATGAAATATGCGACCCACTTCAAGCGCTAAAAATAGGAACTAGGACACGTCTATTTTTAGAATCTTTCTATGCCCAAATTCTTACACGTTTTAATGTCCGAAACTAAACAATGATATTCGATAAGCCATGCATTTAATCGCGTTCACAATAATTGATTGATCAACTAAGTGGTTATTTTGAGGTTAATGACATAGACATCTTGTCTAATAGGCCTTGCTAGTATTCGCGTGTAGCTGTAGGCATTTCAAAGCGAAAGTAGAAATCTGGGAAACCAGAATATGTGATGGTATGCTCAAGATGCATAGAAATCAGACTAGCAATCCTTTCACCACTTGGTTTAAAAAACGGTGTTAACTTTTTAATCTATAGATATCACGGTGGATAACCCATGTGACTTTTGGGAAGCGTTAACACCGAAAAAATCGTCCGCTTCAAGGTATGTTTGGTTTAATTTCTCAGCTTATACTCTGTTGATTTTGACGAGATAAAGTGCACGGAACGCGCATTTGAGAGGGCTATTCCCGTTTGTAACTCTGCTCCGATCCCATGATTTCTTCAAACATTCAAGCGAAAGTTTTCTTCGGTGCATGTGAATGCTTCCCACTTTCGTTTTGCACTTACAAACACTTTGGCTCGAATGTTTGAAGAAACCACTGGATTTGAAGCAGAGTGAGTTAGAGCCGGGAATAGCCCTCTCAAGGTCGCGTTCCGTGCACTTTATCTCATCAAAATCAATAGGGTATAAGCTGAGAAATTAAACAAAACATACCTTGAAGCGGACGATTTTTTCGGTGTTAACGCTTCCCTAAAGTCATGTGAGTTACCCACCGTTGATTTAGATCTAGATGAATAGGCCTACATAGAATCAAATCAATTTACATTGTTGGTATGTTAACCATTTCCCAAATAGAAACATTTCAGATTGGTCAAAATAAAAAAAAAGCCGTAGCAGACGACAAAATTGGTACATACCTAGTTAAAATTAGAACTATTTGTAGATAATACCAAAGACAATATCGAGGTTAAAGTAGAAAATTCTGATTATCAGCAGTTTCTTCTTTCATCCCAATATTCCCCCGAACATTTTCTTTTCGGGCTGTCAAACCCGGTCTTATTTGGGAAAGGGATAAAGTAGTGACGGAACACATGTTTTAGCAAGTAAGACATGTAGTTTTCAGAGATCAAATGCTTTCTAATTAGGGTATAGACTCCTTTCATTTATGTTTTAGTCCGTACCCGCAGAACACTTCCGGTAATCCGAGACTTCTCTGATGAAAATTCGCTCGATGATACTTGGATGTCGCTATTTACAACGGAACGCTGTCCCAGTCAAACACAAAAGAAAATTCCGACACAGCGACATAACTTGTGTCGGAATTTTCTTTTGTTTTTGAATTGGACAGCGCTCCGATGTAAATAGCGACATCCAAATATCGAAGAGCGAATTTTCATCAGAGAAGACTCTGATTAACTTCCGGAGGCAAACAATGGGTTTATGGGAAATTAACATTGTATACATGTGAATTGTTACTAAAAATAGTAACAAATCGACATTTTCAAAACGAGGCTCCCACAAAATGCGGAGAAATCGATGACGACGCACGTGCATTCAATATACAGCGATTAAGCACACGTGCATTCAATATACAGTGATAAAGAGAAGTTTTAAGTGGAACAAAAACTACGAAATTGAATGAATTCGTTGATAGCCGGTAAGATGGTTATTTTATTTGATTTACAGTCAAGAAAATTCGGCATTTTTGGCCAACATTGGAGGGGCTTAGCCCCCCCCCCCTTAGCCCCCCCCCCCCCCCCCCCCCCCCCCCCCTGTTCCTACGGGCCTGTACATCAAATAGATTTATGAACCGTGACCTGTCGCACTAGTCTATTATACAAGAAAACCTACTTCAGAACATGACATTGGGTATAGGAGAACATATAGAGTGCTAGAATGCCTTATAGTCGTTTTCGGCTGGGAGAATTCGACATTTTAAATTCCCTATTTGTTTATGTCAAAGGGGGGTAATTCACAAAATTGACAGATTAGACCTTTATTTTAGAGCTTGCTACAAGTGATAAGAGAGATGTTTTGTGGTTTTTTGGCAACCCAGATATGACCAATTCCGTAAAAATAATGAATCGTTTATCGCGCGTATGTGGCATTAGATGAAATTAGCTGTAAATGCATTAAGGGCCGTAACTCTGACATTAAAGGAGACAAGGCAATGAAACTTCGACAAAACGATTGCCGAATGCCATGGAAATATTGTAAAAATAAAATCAGGCTTTTAGTTCAATACTTTTTCAGAAACAAGAAATCTTGCAGCGTAAAGTTTTCTCTTTTGTTCAGTATATTTTGCTGATATGGAACAGACATTATCCTTTCATAATTTGTATTTTGTAACTTTCTAAAGAATCAAATTCAATTAATTACTTTTATCCAACTCCGTGTAATTCATATTGCTAACAACTAGAAAGGCCTTTAGATATAATCAGCAAATTTGCTTTCCAACAGTAC
>CAVMGG010000604.1:0-15000 GCA_963680895.1 Fragum sueziense
GGCTGACCTACTGGCAGACTGACTAACTGACTGACTGATCGATCGACCAAATGACTGACCTACTGAAAGACCTACTGACAGACTGACCTACTGACTGAGAGACAGACTGACTGACCTACTGACTGAATGACTGACTGACTCACAGACTGACTCACTGACTGTGACTGACTCACTGACTGACTCACTGACTGTGACTGACTCACTTACTGTGACTGACTCACTGACTGTGACTGACTGACTGATTTACTGACTGACTGACTGGCTGACATACTGACTGACTGAGTGAGTAGATGTCTGACAGACTGAGTGACTAGCTGTCTGACAGACTGAGTGACTGACTGACCGACCGACGGTAAGACCGACTGACTGACCAACCTACTGAGTGACTAGCTGTCTGACAGACTGAGTGACTAGCTGACTAACTAGCTGACTAGCTGACTGACTAGCTGACTGACTGACTGACTGATTGACTGACCTTATGACTGCTGAATGACCTAATGACGGACTGGCTGACCCACAGATTGACAGAATGACCTACTGACTGACTGGCTGACCTACTGACTGACTGGCTGACCTACTGGCAGACTGACTGACTGACTGACTGACTGACTGACTGACTGACTGACTGACTGACTGACTGACTGACTGACTGACTGACTGACTGACTGACTGACTGACTGACTGACTGACTGACTGACTGACTGACTGACTGACTGACTGACTGACTGACTGACTGAGTAGCTGACTAACTGACTAACTGACTGACTGACTGACTAACTGACTGACTGACTGACTGACTGACTGACTGACTGACTGACTGACCGACCGACCGACCGACCGACCGACCGACCGACCGACCGACCGACCGACCGACCGACCGACCGACCGACCGACCCGACCCGACCCGACCCGACCCGACCCGACCCGACCCGACCCGACCCGACCCGACCCGACCCGACCCGACCGACCGACCGACCGACCGACCGACCGACCGACCGACTGACCCACCCACAGACCGACCCACCCACAGACCGACCCACCCACCGACAGACTGACTGACTCAGTGACTGACCCACCCACCGACAGACTGACTGACTCAGTGACTGACTGACTGGCTCAGTGAATGACAGGCTGAGCATCTGACTGACCTACTGAGTGACTGGCTGACTGACAGACTTGATGACCTAAAGACAGACTGACTGACCCACTGAATGACAAATTGACCTACTGACTGACTGGCTGATCTACTGACTGACTGACTGATCTCTTGACCTGCTAACTGGTTGACCTACTGACTGACTGACTGGCTGACCTACTGACTGACTGAGTGACTAGCTGTCTGACAGACTGAGTGACTAGCTGTCTGACTGACTGACTGGGTGACTAGCTGTCTGACAGACTGAGTGACTAGCTGTCTTACAGTCTGAGTGATTAGCTGACTGACCAACTAACTGACTGACTTACAGATTGGCTGACCTAGTGACTGCTGAATGACCTAATGACGGACTGGCTGACCCACTGACTGACAGAATGACCTACTGACTGACTGGCTGACCTACTGGCAGATTGACTAACTGACTGACTGATCGATCGACCAAATGACTGACCTACTGAAAGACCTACTGACAGACTGACCTACTGACTGAGAGACAGACTGACTGACCTACTGACTGAATGACTGACTGACTCACAGACTGACTCACTGACTGTGATGACTGACTCACTGACTGTGACTGACTCACTTACTGTGACTGACTCACTGACTGTGACTGACTGACTGATTTACTGACTGACTGACTGGCTGACATACTGACTGACTGAGTGAGTAGATGTCTGACAGACTGAGTGACTAGCTGTCTGACAGACTGAGTGACTGACTGACCGACCGACGGTAAGACCGACTGACTGACCAACCTACTGAGTGACTAGCTGTCTGACAGACTGAGTGACTAGCTGACTAACTAGCTGACTAGCTGACTGACTAGCTGACTGACTGACTGACTGACTGACTGACTGACCTTATGACTGCTGAATGACCTAATGACGGACTGGCTGACCCACAGACTGACAGAATGACCTACTGACTGACTGGCTGACCTACTGGCAGACTGACTGACTGACTGACTGACTGACTGACTGACTGACTGACTGACTGACTGACTGACTGACTGACTGACTGACTGACTGACTGACTGACTGACTGACTGACTGACTGACTGACTGACTGACTGACTGACTGACTGACTGACTGACTGACTGACTGACTGACTGAGTAGCTGACTAACTGACTAACTGACTGACTGACTGACTGACTAACTGACTGACTGACTGACTGACTGACTGACTGACTGACTGACTGACCGACCGACCGACCGACCGACCGACCGACCGACCGACCGACCGACCGACCGACCGACCGACCGACCGACCGACCGACCCGACCCGACCCGACCCGACCCGACCCGACCCGACCCGACCCGACCCGACCCGACCCGACCCGACCCGACCCGACCCGACCCGACCGACCGACCGACCGACCGACCGACTGACCCACCCACAGACCGACCCACCCACAGACCGACCCACCCACCGACAGACTGACTGACTCAGTGACTGACCCACCCACCGACAGACTGACTGACTCAGTGACTGACTGACTGGCTCAGTGAATGACAGGCTGAGCAACTGACTGACCTACTGAGTGACTGGCTGACTGACAGACTTGATGACCTAAAGACAGACTGACTGACCCACTGAATGACAAATTGACCTACTGACTGACTGGCTGATCTACTGACTGACTGACTGATCTCTTGACCTGCTAACTGGTTGACCTACTGACTGACTGACTGGCTGACCTACTGACTGACTGAGTGACTAGCTGTCTGACAGACTGAGTGACTAGCTGTCTGACTGACTGACTGGGTGACTAGCTGTCTGACAGACTGAGTGACTAGCTGTCTTACAGTCTGAGTGATTAGCTGACTGACCAACTAACTGACTGACTTACAGATTGGCTGACCTAGTGACTGCTGAATGACCTAATGACGGACTGGCTGACCCACTGACTGACAGAATGACCTACTGACTGACTGGCTGACCTACTGGCAGACTGACTAACTGACTGACTGATCGATCGACCAAATGACTGACCTACTGAAAGACCTACTGACAGACTGACCTACTGACTGAGAGACAGACTGACTGACCTACTGACTGAATGACTGACTGACTCACAGACTGACTCACTGACTGTGACTGACTCACTGACTGACTCACTGACTGTGACTGACTCACTTACTGTGACTGACTCACTGACTGTGACTGACTGACTGATTTACTGACTGACTGACTGGCTGACATACTGACTGACTGAGTGAGTAGATGTCTGACAGACTGAGTGACTAGCTGTCTGACAGACTGAGTGACTGACTGACCGACCGACGGTAAGACCGACTGACTGACCAACCTACTGAGTGACTAGCTGTCTGACAGACTGAGTGACTAGCTGACTAACTAGCTGACTAGCTGACTGACTAGCTGACTGACTGACTGACTGACTGACTGACCTTATGACTGCTGAATGACCTAATGACGGACAGGCTGACCCACAGACTGACAGAATGACCTACTGACTGACTGGCTGACCTACTGGCAGACTGACTGACTGACTGACTGACTGACTGACTGACTGACTGACTGACTGACTGACTGACTGACTGACTGACTGACTGACTGACTGACTGACTGACTGACTGACTGACTGACTGACTGACTGACTGACTGACTGACTGACTGACTGACTGACTGACTGACTGACTGACTGACTGACTGACTGACTGACTGACTGACTGACTGACTGAGTAGCTGACTAACTGACTAACTGACTGACTGACTGACTGACTAACTGACTGACTGACTGACTGACTGACTGACTGACTGACTGACTGACTGACTGACCGACCGACCGACCGACCGACCGACCGACCGACCGACCGACCGACCGACCGACCGACCGACCGACCGACCGACCGACCGACCGACCCGACCCGACCCGACCCGACCCGACCCGACCCGACCCGACCCGACCCGACCCGACCCGACCGACCGACCGACCGACCGACCGACCGACCGACCGACTGACCCACCCACAGACCGACCCACCCACAGACCGACCCACCCACCGACAGACTGACTGACTCAGTGACTGACCCACCCACCGACAGACTGACTGACTCAGTGACTGACTGACTGGCTCAGTGAATGACAGGCTGAGCAACTGACTGACCTACTGAGTGACTGGCTGACTGACAGACTTGATGACCTAAAGACAGACTGACTGACCCACTAAATGACAAATTGACCTACTGACTGACTGGCTGATCTACTGACTGACTGACTGATCTCTTGACCTGCTAACTGGTTGACCTACTGACTGACTGACTGGCTGACCTACTGACTGACTGAGTGACTAGCTGTCTGACAGACTGAGTGACTAGCTGTCTGACTGACTGACTGGGTGACTAGCTGTCTGACAGACTGAGTGACTAGCTGTCTTACAGTCTGAGTGATTAGCTGACTGACCAACTAACTGACTGACTTACAGATTGGCTGACCTAGTGACTGCTGAATGACCTAATGACGGACTGGCTGACCCACTGACTGACAGAATGACCTACTGACTGACTGGCTGACCTACTGGCAGACTGACTAACTGACTGACTGATCGATCGACCAAATGACTGACCTACTGAAAGACCTACTGACAGACTGACCTACTGACTGAGAGACAGACTGACTGACCTACTGACTGAATGACTGACTGACTCACAGACTGACTCACTGACTGTGACTGACTCACTGACTGACTCACTGACTGTGACTGACTCACTTACTGTGACTGACTCACTGACTGTGACTGACTGACTGATTTACTGACTGACTGACTGGCTGACATACTGACTGACTGAGTGAGTAGATGTCTGACAGACTGAGTGACTAGCTGTCTGACAGACTGAGTGACTGACTGACCGACCGACGGTAAGACCGACTGACTGACCAACCTACTGAGTGACTAGCTGTCTGACAGACTGAGTGACTAGCTGACTAACTAGCTGACTAGCTGACTGACTAGCTGACTGACTGACTGACTGACTGACCTTATGACTGCTGAATGACCTAATGACGGACTGGCTGACCCACAGACTGACAGAATGACCTACTGACTGACTGGCTGACCTACTGGCAGACTGACAGACTGACTGACTGACTGACTGACTGACTGACTGACTGACTGACTGACTGACTGACTGACTGACTGACTGACTGACTGACTGACTGACTGACTGACTGACTGACTGAGTAGCTGACTAACTGACTAACTGACTGACTGACTGACTGACTAACTGACTGACTGACTGACTGACTGACTGACTGACTGACTGACTGACTGACTGACTGACTGACTGACCGACCGACCGACCGACCGACCGACCGACCGACCGACCGACCGACCGACCGACCGACCGACCGACCGACCGACCGACCGACCCGACCCGACCCGACCCGACCCGACCCGACCCGACCCGACCCGACCCGACCCGACCCGACCCGACCCGACCCGACCCGACCCGACCCGACCCGACCGACCGACCGACCGACCGACCGACCGACCGACCGACCGACCGACCGACTGACCCACCCACAGACCGACCCACCCACAGACCGACCCACCCACCGACAGACTGACTGACTCAGTGACTGACCCACCCACCGACAGACTGACTGACTCAGTGACTGACTGACTGGCTCAGTGAATGACAGGCTGAGCAACTGACTGACCTACTGAGTGACTGGCTGACTGACAGACTTGATGACCTAAAGACAGACTGACTGACCCACTGAATGACAAATTGACCTACTGACTGACTGGCTGATCTACTGACTGACTGACTGATCTCTTGACCTGCTAACTGGTTGACCTACTGACTGACTGACTGGCTGACCTACTGACTGACTGAGTGACTAGCTGTCTGACAGACTGAGTGACTAGCTGTCTGAATGACTGACTGGGTGACTAGCTGTCTGACAGACTGAGTGACTAGCTGTCTAACAGTCTGAGTGATTAGCTGACTGACCAACTAACTGACTGACTTACAGATTGGCTGACCTAGTGACTGCTGAATGACCTAATGACGGACTGGCTGACCCACTGACTGACAGAATGACCTACTGACTGACTGGCTGACCTACTGGCAGACTGACTGACTGACTAACTGACTAACTGACTGACTGACTGACTGACTAACTGACTGACTGACTGACTGACTGATTGACTGACTGACTGACTGACCGACCGACCGACCGACCGACCGACCGACCGACCGACCGACCGACCGACCGACCGACCCGACCCGACCCGACCCGACCCGACCCGACCCGACCCGACCCGACCCGACCCGACCCGACCCGACCCGACCGACCGACCGACCGACCGACCGACCGACCGACCGACTGACCCACCCACAGACCGACCCACCCACAGACCGACCCACCCACCGACAGACTGACTGACTCAGTGACTGACCCACCCACCGACAGACTGACTGACTCAGTGACTGACTGACTGGCTCAGTGAATGACAGGCTGAGCAACTGACTGACCTACTGAGTGACTGGCTGACTGACAGACTTGATGACCTAAAGACAGACTGACTGACCCACTGAATGACAAATTGACCTACTGACTGACTGGCTGATCTACTGACTGACTGACTGATCTCTTGACCTGCTAACTGGTTGACCTACTGACTGACTGACTGGCTGACCTACTGACTGACTGAGTGACTAGCTGTCTGACAGACTGAGTGACTAGCTGTCTGACTGACTGACTGGGTGACTAGCTGTCTGACAGACTGAGTGACTAGCTGTCTTACAGTCTGAGTGATTAGCTGACTGACCAACTAACTGACTGACTTACAGATTGGCTGACCTAGTGACTGCTGAATGACCTAATGACGGACTGGCTGACCCACTGACTGACAGAATGACCTACTGACTGACTGGCTGACCTACTGGCAGACTGATTTACTGACTGACTGATCGATCGACCAAATGACTGACCTACTGAAAGACCTACTGACAGACTGACCTACTGACTGAGAGACAGACTGACTGACCTACTGACTGAATGACTGACTGACTCACAGACTGACTCACTGACTGTGACTGACTCACTGACTGACTCACTGACTGTGACTGACTCACTTACTGTGACTGACTCACTGACTGTGACTGACTGACTGATTTACTGACTGACTGACTGGCTGACATACTGACTGACTGAGTGAGTAGATGTCTGACAGACTGAGTGACTAGCTGTCTGACAGACTGAGTGACTGACTGACCGACCGACGGTAAGACCGACTGACTGACCAACCTACTGAGTGACTAGCTGTCTGACAGACTGAGTGACTAGCTGACTAACTAGCTGACTAGCTGACTGACTGACTGACTGACTGACTGACTGACTGACTGACCTTATGACTGCTGAATGACCTAATGACGGACTGGCTGACCCACAGACTGACAGAATGACCTACTGACTGACTGGCTGACCTACTGACTGACTGGCTGACCTACTGGCAGACTGACTGACTGACTGACTGACTGACTGACTGACTGACTGACTGACTGACTGACTGACTGACTGACTGACTGACTGACTGACTGACCGACCGACCGACCGACCGACCGACCGACCGACCGACCGACCGACCGACCGACCGACCGACCCGACCCGACCCGACCCGACCCGACCCGACCCGACCCGACCCGACCCGACCCGACTCGACCCGACCCGACCCGACCCGACCCGACCTGACCGACCGACCGACCGACCGACCGACCGACCGACCGACCGACCGACTGACCCACCCACAGACCGACCCACCCACAGACCGACCCACCCACCGACAGACTGACTGACTCAGTGACTGACCCACCCACCGACAGACTGACTGACTCAGTGACTGACTGACTGGCTCAGTGAATGACAGGCTGAGCAACTGACTGACCTACTGAGTGACTGGCTGACTGACAGACTTGATGACCTAAAGACAGACTGACTGACCCACTGAATGACAAATTGACCTACTGACTGACTGGCTGATCTACTGACTGACTGACTGATCTCTTGACCTGCTAACTGGTTGACCTACTGACTGACTGACTGGCTGACCTACTGACTGACTGAGTGACTAGCTGTCTGACAGACTGAGTGACTAGCTGTCTGACTGACTGACTGGGTGACTAGTTGTCTGACAGACTGAGTGACTAGCTGTCTTACAGTCTGAGTGATTAGCTGACTGACCAACTAACTGACTGACTTACAGATTGGCTGACCTAGTGACTGCTGAATGACCTAATGACGGACTGGCTGACCCACTGACTGACAGAATGACCTACTGACTGACTGGCTGACCTACTGGCAGACTGACTGACTGACTAACTGACTAACTGACTGACTGACTGACTGACTAACTGACTGACTGACTGACTGACTGACTGACTGACTGACTGACTGACCGACCGACCGACCGACCGACCGACCGACCGACCGACCGACCGACCGACCGACCGACCGACCGACCGACCGACCGACCCGACCCGACCCGACCCGACCCGACCCGACCCGACCCGACCCGACCCGACCCGACCCGACCGACCGACCGACCGACCGACCGACCGACCGACCGACTGACCCACCCACAGACCGACCCACCCACAGACCGACCCACCCACCGACAGACTGACTGACTCAGTGACTGACCCACCCACCGACAGACTGACTGACTCAGTGACTGACTGACTGGCTCAGTGAATGACAGGCTGAGCAACTGACTGACCTACTGAGTGACTGGCTGACTGACAGACTTGATGACCTAAAGACAGACTGACTGACCCACTGAATGACAAATTGACCTACTGACTGACTGGCTGATCTACTGACTGACTGACTGATCTCTTGACCTGCTAACTGGTTGACCTACTGACTGACTGACTGGCTGACCTACTGACTGACTGAGTGACTAGCTGTCTGACAGACTGAGTGACTAGCTGTCTGACTGACTGACTGGGTGACTAGCTGTCTGACAGACTGAGTGACTAGCTGTCTTACAGTCTGAGTGATTAGCTGACTGACCAACTAACTGACTGACTTACAGATTGGCTGACCTAGTGACTGCTGAATGACCTAATGACGGACTGGCTGACCCACTGACTGACAGAATGACCTACTGACTGACTGGCTGACCTACTGGCAGACTGACTAACTGACTGACTGATCGATCGACCAAATGACTGACCTACTGAAAGACCTACTGACAGACTGACCTACTGACTGAGAGACAGACTGACTGACCTACTGACTGAATGACTGACTGACTCACAGACTGACTCACTGACTGTGACTGACTCACTGACTGACTCACTGACTGTGACTGACTCACTTACTGTGACTGACTCACTGACTGTGACTGACTGACTGATTTACTGACTGACTGACTGGCTGACATACTGACTGACTGAGTGAGTAGATGTCTGACAGACTGAGTGACTAGCTGTCTGACAGACTGAGTGACTGACTGACCGACCGACGGTAAGACCGACTGACTGACCAACCTACTGAGTGACTAGCTGTCTGACAGACTGAGTGACTAGCTGACTAACTAGCTGACTAGCTGACTGACTAGCTGACTGACTGACTGACTGACTGACCTTATGACTGCTGAATGACCTAATGACGGACTGGCTGACCCACAGACTGACAGAATGACCTACTGACTGACTGGCTGACCTACTGACTGACTGGCTGACCTACTGGCAGACTGACTGACTGACTGACTGACTGACTGACTGACTGACTGACTGACTGACTGACTGACTGACTGACTGACTGACTGACTGACTGACTGACTGACTGAGTAGCTGACTAACTGACTAACTGACTGACTGACTGACTGACTAACTGACTGACTGACTGACTGACTGACTGACTGACTGACTGACTGACTGACTGACTGACTGACTGACTGACTGACCGACCGACCGACCGACCGACCGACCGACCGACCGACCGACCGACCGACCGACCGACCGACCGACAGACCGACCGACCGACCGACCCGACCCGACCCGACCCGACCCGACCCGACCGACCCGACCCGACCCGACCCGACCCGACCCGACCCGACCCGACCCGACCCGACCCGACCGACCGACCGACCGACCGACCGACTGACCGACCGACTGACCCACCCACAGACCGACCCACCCACAGACCGACCCACCCACCGACAGACTGACTGACTCAGTGACTGACCCACCCACCGACAGACTGACTGACTCAGTGACTGACTGACTGGCTCAGTGAATGACAGGCTGAGCAACTGACTGACCTACTGAGTGACTGGCTGACTGACAGACTTGATGACCTAAAGACAGACTGACTGACCCACTGAATGACAAATTGACCTACTGACTGACTGGCTGATCTACTGACTGACTGACTGATCTCTTGACCTGCTAACTGGTTGACCTACTGACTGACTGACTGGCTGACCTACTGACTGACTGAGTGACTAGCTGTCTGACAGACTGAGTGACTAGCTGTCTGACTGACTGACTGGGTGACTAGCTGTCTGACAGACTGAGTGACTAGCTGTCTTACAGTCTGAGTGATTAGCTGACTGACCAACTAACTGACTGACTTACAGATTGGCTGACCTAGTGACTGCTGAATGACCTAATGACGGACTGGCTGACCCACTGACTGACAGAATGACCTACTGACTGACTGGCTGACCTACTGGCAGACTGACTAACTGACTGACTGATCGATCGACCAAATGACTGACCTACTGAAAGACCTACTGACAGACTGACCTACTGACTGAGAGACAGACTGACTGACCTACTGACTGAATGACTGACTGACTCACAGACTGACTCACTGACTGTGACTGACTCACTGACTGACTCATTGACTGTGACTGACTCACTTACTGTGACTGACTCACTGACTGTGACTGACTGACTGATGACTGACTGACTGGCTGACATACTGACTGACTGAGTGAGTAGATGTCTGACAGACTGAGTGACTAGCTGTCTGACAGACTGAGTGACTGACTGACCGACCGACGGTAAGACCGACTGACTGACCAACCTACTGAGTGACTAGCTGTCTGACAGACTGAGTGACTAGCTGACCAACTAGCTGACTAGCTGACTGACTAGCTGACTGACTGACTGACTGACTGACTGACCTTATGACTGCTGAATGACCTAATGACGGACTGGCTGACCCACAGACTGACAGAATGACCTACTGACTGACTGGCTGACCTACTGACTGACTGGCTGACCTACTGGCAGACTGACTGACTGACTGACTGACTGACTGACTGACTGACTGACTGACTGACTGACTGACTGACTGACTGACTGACTGACTGACTGACTGACTGACTGACTGACTGACTGACTGACTGACTGACTGACTGACTGACTGACTGAGTAGCTGACTAACTGACTAACTGACTGACTGACTGACTGACTAACTGACTGACTGACTGACTGACTGACTGACTGACTGACTGACTGACTGACTGACTGACTGACTGACTGACCGACCGACCGACCGACCGACCGACCGACCGACCGACCGACCGACCGACCGACCGACCGACCGACCGACCGACCGACCGACCGACCGACCGACCGACCGACCCGACCCGACCCGACCCGACCCGACCCGACCCGACCCGACCCGACCCGACCCGACCCGACCCGACCCGACCCGACCGACCGACCGACCGACCGACCGACTGACCCACCCACAGACCGACCCACCCACAGACCGACCCACCCACCGACAGACTGACTGACTCAGTGACTGACCCACCCACCGACAGACTGACTGACTCAGTGACTGACTGACTGGCTCAGTGAATGACAGGCTGAGCAACTGACTGACCTACTGAGTGACTGGCTGACTGACAGACTTGATGACCTAAAGACAGACTGACTGACCCACTGAATGACAAATTGACCTACTGACTGACTGGCTGATCTACTGACTGACTGACTGATCTCTTGACCTGCTAACTGGTTGACCTACTAACTGACTGACTGGCTGACCTACTGACTGACTGAGTGACTAGCTGTCTGACAGACTGAGTGACTAGCTGTCTGACTGACTTACTGGGTGACTAGCTCTCTGACAGACTGAGTGACTAGCTGTCTTACAGTCTGAGTGATTAGCTGACTGACCAACTAACTGACTGACTTACAGATTGGCTGACCTAGTGACTGCTGAATGACCTAATGACGGACTGGCTGACCCACTGACTGACAGAATGACCTACTGACTGACTGGCTGACCTACTGGCAGACTGACTAACTGACTGACTGATCGATCGACCAAATGACTGACCTACTGAAAGACCTACTGACAGACTGACCTACTGACTGAGAGACAGACTGACTGACCTACTGACTGAATGACTGACTGACTCACAGACTGACTCACTGACTGTGACTGACTCACTTACTGACTCACTGACTGTGACTGACTCACTTACTGTGACTGACTCACTGACTGTGACTGACTGACTGATTTACTGACTGACTGACTGGCTGACATACTGACTGACTGAGTGAGTAGATGTCTGACAGACTGACTGACTAGCTGTCTGACAGACTGAGTGACTGACTGACCGACCGACGGTAAGACCGACTGACTGACCAACCTACTGAGTGACTAGCTGTCTGACAGACTGAGTGACTAGCTGACTAACTAGCTGACTAGCTGACTGACTAGCTGACTGACTGACTGACTGACTGACTGACCTTATGACTGCTGAATGACCTAATGACGGACTGGCTGACCCACAGACTGACAGAATGACCTACTGACTGACTGGCTGACCTACTGACTGACTGACTGACTGACTGACTGACTGACTGACTGACTGACTGACTGACTGACTGACTGACTGACTGACTGACTGACTGACTGACTGACTGACTGACTGACTGACTGACTGACTGACTGACTGACTGAGTAGCTGACTAACTGACTAACTGACTGACTGACTGACTGACTAACTGACTGACTGACTGACTGACTGACTGACTGACTGACTGACTGACTGACTGACTGACTGACTGACTGACTGACCGACCGACCGACCGACCGACCGACCGACCGACCGACCGACCGACCGACCGACCGACGACCGACCCGACCCGACCCGACCCGACCCAACCCGACCCGTCCCGACCCGACCCGACCCGACCCGACCCGACCCGACCCGACCCGACCCGACCCGACCCGACCCGACCCGACCGACCGACCGACCGACCGACCGACCGACTGACCCACCCACAGACCGACCCACCCACAGACCGACCCACCCACCGACAGACTGACTGACTCAGTGACTGACCCACCCACCGACAGACTGACTGACTCAGTGACTGACTGACTGGCTCAGTGAATGACAGGCTGAGCAACTGACTGACCTACTGAGTGACTGGCTGACTGACAGACTTGATGACCTAAAGACAGACTGACTGACCCACTGAATGACAAATTGACCTACTGACTGACTGGCTGATCTACTGACTGACTGACTGATCTCTTGACCTGCTAACTGGTTGACCTACTGACTGACTGACTGGCTGACCTACTGACTGACTGAGTGACTAGCTGTCTGACAGACTGAGTGACTAGCTGTCTGACTGACTGACTGGGTGACTAGCTATCTGACAGACTGAGTGACTAGCTGTCTTACAGTCTGAGTGATTAGCTGACTGACCAACTAACTGACTGACTTACAGATTGGCTGACCTAGTGACTGGTGAATGACCTAATGACGGACTGGCTGACCCACTGACTGACAGAATGACCTACTGACTGACTGGCTGACCTACTGGCAGACTGACTGACTGACTAACTGACTAACTGACTGACTGACTGACTGACTAACTGACTGACTGACTGACTGACTGACTGACTGACTGACCGACCGACCGACCGACCGACCGACCGACCGACCGACCGACCGACCGACCGACCGACCGACCGACCGACCCGACCCGACCCGACCCGACCCGACCCGACCCCGACCCGACCCGACCCGACCCGACCCGACCCGACCCGACCCGACCCGACCGACCGACCGACCGACCGACCGACCGACCGACCGACCGACCGACTGACCCACCCACAGACCGACCCACCCACAGACCGACCCATCCACCGACAGACTGACTGACTCAGTGACTGACCCACCCACCGACAGACTGACTGACTCAGTGACTGACTGACTGGCTCAGTGAATGACAGGCTGAGCAACTGACTGACCTACTGAGTGACTGGCTGACTGACAGACTTGATGACCTAAAGACAGACTGACTGACCCACTGAATGACAAATTGACCTACTGACTGACTGGCTGATCTACTGACTGACTGACTGATCTCTTGACCTGCTAACTGGTTGACCTACTGACTGACTGACTGGCTGACCTACTGACTGACTGAGTGACTAGCTGTCTGACAGACTGAGTGACTAGCTGTCTGACTGACTGACTGGGTGACTAGCTGTCTGACAGACTGAGTGACTAGCTGTCTTACAGTCTGAGTGATTAGCTGACTGACCAACTAACTGACTGACTTACAGATTGGCTGACCTAGTGACTGCTGAATGACCTAATGACGTACTGGCTGACCCACTGACTGACACAATGACCTACTGACTGACTGGCTGACCTACTGGCAGACTGACTAACTGACTGACTGATCGATCGACCAAATGACTGACCTACTGAAAGACCTACTGACAGACTGACCTACTGACTGAGAGACAGACTGACTGACCTACTGACTGAATGACTGACTGACTCACAGACTGACTCACTGACTGTGACTGACT
>CAVMGG010000604.1:17500-22762 GCA_963680895.1 Fragum sueziense
GACCGACCGACCCGACCCGACCCGACCCGACCCGACCCGACCCGACCCGACCCGACCCGACCCGACCCGACCCGACCCGACCCGACCGACCGACCGACCGACCGACCGACCGACCGACCGACCGACCGACCGACCGACCGACCGACCGACCGACCGACCGACCGACCGACCGACCCGACCCGACCCGACCCGACCCGACCCGACCCGATCCCGACCCGACCCGACCCGACCGACCGACCGACCGACCGACCGACCGACCGACCGACCGACCGACCGACTGACCCACCCACAGACCGACCCACCCACAGACCGACCCACCCACCGACAGACTGACTGACTCAGTGACTGACCCACCCACCGACAGACTGACTGACTCAGTGACTGACTGACTGGCTCAGTGAATGACAGGCTGAGCAACTGACTGACCTACTGAGTGACTGGCTGACTGACAGACTTGATGACCTAAAGACAGACTGACTGACCCACTGAATGACAAATTGACCTACTGACTGACTGGCTGATCTACTGACTGACTGACTGATCTCTTGACCTGCTAACTGGTTGACCTACTGACTGACTGACTGGCTGACCTACTGACTGACTGAGTGACTAGCTGTCTGACAGACTGAGTGACTAGCTGTCTGACTGACTGACTGGGTGACTAGCTGTCTGACAGACTGAGTGACTAGCTGTCTTACAGTCTGAGTGATTAGCTGACTGACCAACTAACTGACTGACTTACAGATTGGCTGACCTAGTGACTGCTGAATGACCTAATGACGGACTGGCTGACCCACTGACTGACAGAATGACCTACTGACTGACTGGCTGACCTACTGGCAGACTGACTAACTGACTGACTGATCGATCGACCAAATGACTGACCTACTTAAAGACCTACTGACAGACTGACCTACTGACTGAGAGACAGACTGACTGACCTACTGACTGAATGACTGACTGACTCACAGACTGACTCACTGACTGTGACTGACTCACTGACTGACTCACTGACTGTGACTGACTCACTTACTGTGACTGACTCACTGACTGTGACTGACTGACTGATTTACTGACTGACTGACTGGCTGACATACTGACTGACTGAGTGAGTAGATGTCTGACAGACTGAGTGACTAGCTGTCTGACAGACTGAGTGACTGACTGACCGACCGACGGTAAGACCGACTGACTGACCAACCTACTGAGTGACTAGCTGTCTGACAGACTGAGTGACTAGCTGACTAACTAGCTGACTAGCTGACTGACTAGCTGACTGACTGACTGACTGACTGACTGACCTTATGACTGCTGAATGACCTAATGACGGACTGGCTGACCCACAGACTGACAGAATGACCTACTGACTGACTGGCTGACCTACTGACTGACTGGCTGACCTACTGGCAGACTGACTGACTGACTGACTGACTGACTGACTGACTGACTGACTGACTGACTGACTGACTGACTGACTGACTGACTGACTGACTGACTGACTGACTGACTGACTGACTGACTGACTGACTGACTGACTGACTGACTGACTGACTGAGTAGCTGACTAACTGACTAACTGACTGACTGACTGACTGACTAACTGACTGACTGACTGACTGACTGACTGACTGACTGACTGACTGACTGACTGACTGACCGACCGACCGACCGACCGACCGACCGACCGACCGACCGACCGACCGACCGACCGACCGACCGACCCGACCCGACCCGACCCGACCCGACCCGACCCGACCCGACCCGACCCGACCCGACCCGACCCGACCCGACCGACCGACCTACCGACCGACCGACCGACCGACCGACCGACTGACCCACCCACAGACCGACCCACCCACAGACCGACCCACCCACCGACAGACTGACTGACTCAGTGACTGACCCACCCACCGACAGACTGACTGACTCAGTGACTGACTGACTGGCTCAGTGAATGACAGGCTGAGCAACTGACTGACCTACTGAGTGACTGGCTGACTGACAGACTTGATGACCTAAAGACAGACTGACTGACCCACTGAATGACAAATTGACCTACTGACTGACTGGCTGATCTACTGACTGACTGACTGATCTCTTGACCTGCTAACTGGTTGACCTACTGACTGACTGACTGGCTGACCTACTGACTGACTGAGTGACTAGCTGTCTGACAGACTGAGTGACTAGCTGTCTGACGGACTGACTGGGTGACTAGCTGTCTGACAGACTGAGTGACTAGCTGTCTTACAGTCTGAGTGATTAGCTGACTGACCAACTAACTGACTGACTTACAGATTGGCTGACCTAGTGACTGCTGAATGACCTAATGACGGACTGGCTGACCCACTGACTGACAGAATGACCTACTGACTGACTGGCTGACCTACTGGCAGACTGACTGACTGACTAACTGACTAACTGACTGACTGACTGACTGACTGACTAACTGACTGACTGACTGACTGACTGACTGACTGACTGACTGACTGACTGACCGACCGACCGACCGACCGACCGACCGACCGACCGACCGACCGACCGACCGACCGACCCGACCCGACCCGACCCGACCCGACCCGACCCGACCCGACCCGACCCGCCCCGACCCCGACCCGACCCGACCCGACCCGACCCGACCCGACCCGACCCGACCCGACCCGACCCGCCCGACCCGACCGACCGACCGACCGACCGACCGACCGACCGACCGACCGACGACTGACCCACCCACAGACCGACCCACCCACAGACCGACCCACCCACCGACAGACTGACTGACTCAGTGACTGACCCACCCACCGACAGACTGACTGACTCAGTGACTGACTGACTGGCTCAGTGAATGACAGGCTGAGCAACTGACTGACCTACTGAGTGACTGGCTGACTGACAGACTTGATGACCTAAAGACAGACTGACTGACCCACTGAATGACAAATTGACCTACTGACTGACTGGCTGATCTACTGACTGACTGACTGATCTCTTGACCTGCTAACTGGTTGACCTACTGACTGACTGACTGGCTGACCTACTGACTGACTGAGTGACTAGCTGTCTGACAGACTGAGTGACTAGCTGTCTGACTGACTGACTGGGTGACTAGCTGTCTGCCAGACTGAGTGACTAGCTGTCTTACAGTCTGAGTGATTAGCTGACTGACCAACTAACTGACTGACTTACAGATTGGCTGACCTAGTGACTGCTGAATGACCTAATGACGGACTGGCTGACCCACTGACTGACAGAATGACCTACTGACTGACTGGCTGACCTACTGGCAGACTGACTAACTGACTGACTGATCGATCGACCAAATGACTGACCTACTGAAAGACCTACTGACAGACTGACCTACTGACTGAGAGACAGACTGACTGACCTACTGACTGAATGACTGACTGACTCACAGACTGACTCACTGACTGTGACTGACTCACTGACTGACTCACTGACTGTGACTGACTCACTTACTGTGACTGACTCACTGACTGTGACTGAATGACTGATTTACTGACTGACTGACTGGCTGACATACTGACTGACTGAGTGAGTAGATGTCTGACAGACTGAGTGACTAGCTGTCTGACAGACTGAGTGACTGACTGACCGACCGACGGTAAGACCGACTGACTGACCAACCTACTGAGTGACTAGCTGTCTGACAGACTGAGTGACTAGCTGACTAACTAGCTGACTAGCTGACTGACTAGCTGACTGACTGACTGACTGACTGACTGACCTTATGACTGCTGAATGACCTAATGACGGACTGGCTGACCCACAGACTGACAGAATGACCTACTGACTGACTGGCTGACCTACTGACTGACTGGCTGACCTACTGGCAGACTGACTGACTGACTGACTGACTGACTGACTGACTGACTGACTGACTGACTGACTGACTGACTGACTGACTGACTGACTGACTGACTGACTGACTGACTGACTGACTGACTGAGTAGCTGACTAACTGACTAACTGACTGACTGACTGACTGACTAACTGACTGACTGACTGACTGACTGACTGACTGACTGACTGACTGACTGACTGACTGACTGACTGACTGACCGACCGACCGACCGACCGACCGACCGACCGACCGACCGACCGACCGACCGACCGACCGACCGACCGACCGACCGACCGACCGACCGACCCGACCCGACCCGACCCGACCCGACCCGACCCGACCCGACCCGACCCGACCCGACCCGACCCGACCCGACCCGACCCGACCCGACCCGACCCGACCCGACCGACCGACCGACCGACCGACCGACCGACCGACCGACCGACTGACCCACCCACAGACCGACCCACCCACAGACCGACCCACCCACCGACAGACTGACTGACTCAGTGACTGACCCACCCACCGACAGACTGACTGACTCAGTGACTGACTGACTGGCTCAGTGAATGACAGGCTGAGCAACTGACTGACCTACTGAGTGACTGGCTGACTGACAGACTTGATGACCTAAAGACAGACTGACTGACCCACTGAATGACAAATTGACCTACTGACTGACTGGCTGATCTACTGACTGACTGACTGATCTCTTGACCTGCTAACTGGTTGACCTACTGACTGACTGACTGGCTGACCTACTGACTGACTGAGTGACTAGCTGTCTGACAGACTGAGTGACTAGCTGTCTGACTGACTGACTGGGTGACTAGCTGTCTGACAGACTGAGTGACTAGCTGTCTTACAGTCTGAGTGATTAGCTGACTGACCAACTAACTGACTGACTTACAGATTGGCTGTCCTAGTGACTGCTGAATGACCTAATGACGGACTGGCTGACCCACTGACTGACAGAATGACCTACTGACTGACTGGCTGACCTACTGGCAGACTGACTAACTGACTGACTGATCGATCGACAAAATGACTGACCTACTGAAAGACCTACTGACAGACTGACCTACTGACTGAGAGACAGACTGACTGACCTACTGACTGAATGACTGACTGACTCACAGACTGACTCACTGACTGTGACTGACTCACTGACTGACTCACTGACTGTGACTGACTCACTTACTGTGACTGACTCACTGACTGTGACTGACTGACTGATTTACTGACTGACTGACTGGCTGACATACTGACTGACTGAGTGAGTAGATGTCTGACAGACTGAGTGACTAGCTGTCTGACAGACTGAGTGACTGACTGACCGACCGACGGTAAGACCGACTGACTGACCAACCTACTGAGTGACTAGCTGTCTGACAGACTGAG